>JARYGA010000390.1:0-25016 GCA_030545235.1 Helianthus tuberosus | reverse complement strand
GTGTAAATGTTGTAGTAATTGAAATTTGTGAATATTTAGACCCGATCTATGTTGTGGTAGCTCGGATCATCATTTAACCCGGTTTGGTCATGATCATGAATCATGACATAAGGTTGTTTTGAATAAAACAAGGGTTAAAGGGTGAAGCTCTACCACACACGAATCGTGAACTTGTGTAAAAGCGTTTTACTTGTGAAATAGTGTTTAAAACTAGCCGATCTATGTATCTACAAGTGGTATTTTCAAAAGACCAAGCATCAAAAGGAATCACATGTTCTAAACCGGATCTTACACAAACAAAAGTGGTTTTTGTGAACAAACAAGTGTATGGACACTTGTGTAACAAAAGTTTTAACAAAGAAATAATTTTCATAAAAACCGACTAGAAGTTGTGAAACTTCATATTCTTTAAAAATAATTTTTTTAAGAAACTAAAATTATTTTTAAAGATGGAAAGATTTACTAAATGTGCTAGTGAGTTACTACACATTTTTGTAAATATTCAAGTTCATGAAATGGAGAAATTAGTGACTATTGTTGATGATTATTGTGATAATTGTTGTTGATGATCGATGACGATTTAAAAGAAAATAAACACATGTTTTGAAAACATGGGAAACGTCCATTTTTAGGGGAAACTCTGTCAAAATTTTTATAAATTTTGACACTTAGAAAAATATAAGTTTTTGAGAGACTTATTCCCTAAAAATGTATTTAAAAGTATTACCAAGGTTTCCCTAATTTTTGGTGATAAGAAATGGTGATTTTTCGAGAATATAAATGGATATTAAGTATATATTTTTGAAAGAAAAATATATATTATTTGATCACCAACTATTGTGCTAAGTGTATATAGTATGTGTTATACGTGCTAGTGTATTAAGACTTAAAAATACACTAAATGCTCATGAGGAGTATAAACATAAAAATGCACATACAAAATACAAGATACATAATTCGGGTGCAAAGTGCAAAACACAAAAGACTTATATTTATTTTAGAGAAAATAATATAAGTAAGATACGTAGTTAAAAATATGAGAATATTTTTAACACAAGAAAATATACACAAAAGAGAGTGACTGTACTTGTGCGACGCAAGTCTAGTGACTAACGTTAAGAAAACGCGTATAGGTTACGACGTTAATTAAGCAAATCCGGTGGAGTTTACGACGCTAGGAACGCAAAGTTGTGAGTTCTTGCTCCCCCTTTTCTCTTTAACTGTTTTCAGTTTTTATAACTTCGGGGGTGAAATACATGTACAAATGTACAAAAATTTATAATTGGTATGATATAAATACAAGAAGTACACTTGGTGAGAACGAGAACCAAGTGTGACGAAATATAAATACAAGAAGTACACTTGGTGAGAACGAGAACCAAGTGTGACGAAATATAAGAATATGAGAAGCGCACTTGGTGAGAACGAGAACCAAGTATGAGGCGCTATGAGAAATGATAACAAGAAACGCGCTTGGTGAGAACGAGAACCAAGTAGGATGTGTTATGAGAAATAGTGTCACGAATAGGGTACAGAAGCACCATTAATCGTGTATATACTTAGACCGCAGAACAAAAGGTTAGATCTAACGGGTGCCTGGCAGCCTCACACTCGGTCGGGGCGAGAATCGAGTAGTGCTTTTGTGTCTCAGAATATACCAATTAAATGCCTTAGGTTTGGTGACTTCCTATGTCGTGCCACATGTTAATGGCTTTGCAACCCATTAACAATCTGATAATTACAGAAATACTGTATTTACATAAAATTCATACCATACTAAAATTGATATATAACTTGAAGTACGTGGGGTACTCAAGAGGATTGATATATAACTTGAAGTACGTGGGGTACTCAAGAGGATTGATATATAACTTGAAGTACGTGGGGTACTCAAGAGGATTGATATATAACTTGAAGTACGTGGAGTACTCGAGAAAAACTTGATTTGTTCACAACTATGTTTTTATACAAAGTATACAAACGTGAAATACAAAACTGCATGAATTCACACCAACTTTATGTTGACGTTTTTCCAAAAACTCACATGTATTTCAGGTAACTAGGATGGATGTGCGCGCGGTCTTGCTTATGCTCGTGGATGTCGCTTGTGTTTAACTTTAAATAAAGTTGTAAACTTTTAAGACAATGTTTTAAGCTGTCTAGCGATGTAAACGCTAAACTTATGTTTTCAAATCATGGTATTTGATGTTATTTTACGAGCATGTAGCATGTTTACTCTTCGTATGCAATGAGAACCTTTCATGATCACACCTCGTGCTTCCGCCGTAGAAAGGGGTGTGACAACACTGGCGCAGAATGTCGGTCGCCTCAGTCCCTGATACACATCTTCTGATCACCTGATCAGCACCCACCTTGAACAAGAAAGGGTCGTCCCATATGTAGTGCTTTAGATCTGAAAAGAATTTCCTCTTTTGCTGGTGAGTCAACCCTTTTATCAGAATTCTACAAGCAAGATAGTTCGCAAAGTCAGCGAACCATGGCGACTCATCACATATCTCAACACCCATCAAAGATTCGTGTGGGAACTTGTCATTGATTGAATCCCAACGCGAATCCTCGATGTCTCCGTGCTCTAAACGAGACAGATGGTCGGCCGCTACATTCAAAGCACCCTTTTTATCTTGTATCTCAATATCAAACTCTTGCAGCAACAGGATCCATCTGATTAGACGCGGTTTAGCGTCCTGTTTGCTGAAGAGGTATCTAATGGCTGCGTGATCAGTGTATACAACGGTTTTCGAAAGCACTAAATACGATCTAAATTTATCGAATGCGAAAACGACCGCCAAGAGCTCTTTTTCAGTCGTGGTGTAATGCTCTTGAGCGTCGTGAAGAGTTTTGCTCGCATAATAGATCGGATGGAAGTGCTTTTCCTTCCTTTGACCCAGAACGGCCCCTATAGCGTAATCACTCACGTCGCACATGATTTCAAACGGCAAACTCCAGTCCGGTGCGACTAAAATAGGGGCCTCAATCAACTTTTGCTTGAGGAGGTAAAAAACCCTCAAGCAATCATCTCCAAACACGAACGGAGCATCTTTCTCTAACAAACGAGTCATGGGTCTGGCGATTTTTGAAAAATCTTTGATGAATCGCCGATAGAACCCGGCATGACCGAGAAAGCTCCGTATAGCTCTAACAGAGGTAGGGGCGGAAGTCGTGATATAACGTCGACTTTAGCTGGGTCGACTTCCATGCCCGCGTGAGAAATTGTGTCCCAAAACTATGCCCTCCTTCACCATGAAGTGGCATTTCTCCCAGTTCAGGACCAGATTAGTCTCCTCACACCTCTTCAACATTCTTTTCAAATTTTCCAGACATTGATCAAAGGAATCCCCAAATACCGAGAAGTCGTCCATGAACACCTCCATGGAATCCTCAATCATGTCGTGGAAAATGGCGACCATACATCGTTGGAAAGTAGCCGGTGCATTACACAGCCCAAATGGCATACGCCGGTAGGCGAATGTACCAAAAGGACAGGTAAATGTGGTTTTCTCCTGGTCCTCAGGAGCGATAGGAATCTGAAAGTAACCTGAGAACCCATCCAGAAAACAATAATATAACTTCCCTGACAGACGCTCCAACATTTGATCAATGAATGGAAGCGGGAAGTGGTCCTTGCGAGTGGCGTCGTTGAGTTTGCGATAATCAATGCAAACCCGCCATCCGGTGACCGTCCTAATTGGAATGAGCTCATTCCTATCGTTTGTGACCACAGTCATGCCCCCCTTTTTGGGCACTACCTGCACAGGACTGACCCAAACAAAGTCGGAAATGGGATAGATCATACCAGCATCTAACAACTTAATCACTTCCTTTATAACGACCTCTTGCATGTTCGGGTTCAGCCGCCTCTGGTGCTGCGCACACGGCTTGAACTGATCCTCCATTAGACTTTTATGTGTACAGAAGGAGGGATTTATTCCTTTTATGTCCATGATTTTCCAGGCGATTGCTTTCTTATGAAGTTTCAACACATTAAGCAGTCTGCTCTTCTCTTCTCCCGCCAATCCAGATGAAATAATGACAGGCAAATGACACTCCTCATCCAGAAATGCGTACTCCAGGTGCGGTGGGAGCTCTTTAAGCTCCAAGGTAGGAGGATCTTCCACTGAGGGCTTCGACTTCACTTCAATTTCGCGATCAATTTCTGTGAATCGATCCGGACTCTGGGGAACATCATCACCAATCTGATAGACTGGCTGCTCTAAATAGTGGCCCTCCTGCGTAATGCCATCTAAGTCCCCACACAACAGATGTGTGTCCGAATCTATCTCCTCGATCGTACCGTGGAAATGCGTGCTCACATAAGTGTCGACGATGTCGACATAATAGAGCGCGTCGTCCTGACTCTGAGGATGCTGCATAGAACGTTTAATGTCAAACGTCACATGCTCATCATCTACTCGGAGTGTGATATGGCCCGCCGCCACGTCCACAATCCTCCGGGCGGTATTCAGAAACGGGCGTCCAAGTATCAGAGGCACTCTCGAGTCCTCATCCATGTCCAGGATAACAAAATCCACGGGAAATACAAACTTGTCAATCTTAACAAGCATATTCTCTACAAACCCGCGTGGATACTTGACAGAACGATCCGCAAGTCGAATGCTCATCCTCGTAGGTGACGGCTCACCTAGATCCAACTTTGTAAAAACCTTATAGGGCATAAGGTTTATACTCGCTCCTAGATCTGCTAACGCATTACTGACAGACAAATTGCCAATGAGGCAAGGAAGCGTGAAACTGCCTGGATCGCCCATTTTTGTAGGCAGGCGATTCTGGAGAATAGCAGAGCAGCTTTCATTCATAACCACACAAGACATGTCCTCGAGCTTTTGTTTATTTGAGAGGATGTCTTTCAGAAACTTGGCATACTTTGGCATCTGGGCCAAAGCTTCAACAAACGGTATGTTTATATGCAATTGCTTAAACATTTCGAGAAACTTACCGTTTTGTTCATCAATCTTCTGCTTCTTCAACCTTCCTGGATAAGGCACTGGAGGCGTGTAACCTGTGACCGGCTCCTGGACTTGTGCTGTACTTGCTGGGCGTAGCCTGGCATGCACCTCATCCGGTGTGTCGGTCGGGACCGCTTCAGTGATCGGTGGTGAGTCCGATATGACGGGTCCGGTAGGTTTTCCACTCCTGGTCATCACCGCATTCACATCTCTGTGCGGGCCCGGGTTAGGTTCGGTATTACCCGGAAGACCACCCTGGGGTCTCTTTGACATCATCTGTGCCAGCTGACCAACCTGATTCTCTATATTCTGAATCGAGGCCTTGTGGCTCCTCATTTCTCCCTCATGAGAGAGAAAACGATCCTTGCTCTGCTGGTAGCGTTTTTCAACTAACTGAGTCGCGCTCGAGGAGCTAGAAAGAAGCTGGGCCATCATATCCTCCAGCTTAGAACTAGACTGAGGGGCCTGCTGCTGGGAGTTACTCCCAGAGCCCTGATTCTGATACGGGTATGAACGCTGCTGGTACGATTGGTTGTACTGCTGGAACTGCTGACCCTGACCCTGACCTTGCTGCGCTGGAGCGCGCAGAGTGAATCCCAAAGGATTTTGATTGCCTATGTTTGCTCGCCACCCAAAATTTGGGTGATTTTTCCAACCGGGATTACAGGTGTTACTGTAAGGGTTATTCTGTGGCCTCACTTGGTTACCCATGAAATCTACCTCTTCGTGGCCCTCGTATACGACTCCCTGAAAACATGCCCCAGGCTCGTGTGACACTCCACACTGGTCACAACCCGAACCCGAACCCGCATGCGCAATCATCTGGGACGTGTCGAATCTCGATGCGAGAGCCGAGATTTGTGCAGTAATGGCCGTATAGTCGTCTACAGCATGCACTCCTACGCGAGATGACGATGATGATGCCCGGCCTCTGTCTCCCTCCCGACACGAGTTGGATTTCATCGCGGCTTTCTCAATAATATCATACGCTTCATTCGGCGTCTTAGTTCCCAGATCGCCTCCCGCGTTCACGTCTAATCACTCCTGTGTATTGTAACTGAGCCCCTGATAGAACGTTAAAACCAGCTGTCTCTTGGAGTAGCCATGATGTGGCACATCAATCAACAAATCCTTGAATCTCTCCCACGCTGCATGCAACGACTCACCCTCGTCCTGGTGAAAAGATACAATTCGGTTCCGTAGCTTGTTCGTTTTCTCAGGTGGGAAATATTTCTGCATAAACTGCTCCGCCAACTGATTCCAGGTCCTGATGGACCCGGCTGGAAGTGACATAAGCCAAGCCCTAGCTTTGTCACGTAACGAAAATGGAAACAACCTCAACCGAATCACATCCTCCGAAACACCTGTAATCTTAAACGTAGAACAAACATGGAGAAAAGCAGCAATATGCCTCCCGGGATCCTCGTGCTCACGTCCGTCAAACTGTACTGAATTTTGTACCATATTTATAATACTAGATCTAATTTCAAAAGTAGGTACATCAATAGTAGGTTGAAGGATACTCGGCTCCAGGCCTGTTCTTCCAGGCTGATTCGTCTCATTCAACGGTCGCTCATCGTCTGCCATGATTATGTTTCCTCCTGAGCCCTCGGCTTCAGCAGGTACCACCGACTCCGGCCCACCACTGGCGAGCAGTAGCCCAACCGCCCGACCTTTCGCGCGTAGACGTCTCCTAAGATCACGTTCGGGCTCGTCAGACGGTTCAACAAGTTCTGGAGCGGGGGTCGAGAACATTAACCTGCAAACAAAAATTTGACACGGTGAATAATTTATTAATAAAATAATAATAATAATATTTTTTTTTCAGCTGAATAGAAGCAGAATATTATTAAAAATGGGCTGAAAATTTTATAAAAATTCAAAAATGGGCCCGAAATTTTATAAAAATCAACACAATAAAAATAAATGAATCGGCTAATACAAAAATGGTTTCCCGAAGCCGAAAAATCAAAGAATAAATAAATAATAACTCCGGATTAAATAAAAAATGGAACAAAAAAATTTATAAGTGTACCAAAAATGACTTGGAAAACGAATAAATGAAATAAAAATAAGAAATATTAACAAATAAATAAACAAATAAATAATCAAGAAATTATATACAAATATTAACAAGTATATACACCGATAACTTAATGACTCGGGTCGTTCCTAAAACTCGCCATTTCCCCGGCAACGACGCCAAAAACTTGACGTGTGCGTATATATATACATAATTTTGCAATGAAATTACACACGATTTGGTTTTTAAATTTATAAAAGTGATTATTACTTTTACATCAAAACACACACGAAAGAGGCAAGTGTACCCCGTCACATATGTAATAAAGTATCGGTAAGAACCAAGTATCGATCCAAGGAAATGGGCAGAGAAATAATACTAGACCTTTGTCACTAAACTACCGGTAAAAACATAGGTTTGTTTGATTTAAACTAAACTAAAGTAAGCATAAACAAATACATAATAAAAACATAATAGATAATAGATAAAAAGCCTTGCTAAATACACAACCACAGCATGTCAACTAAGTCGGTTTTGGCACTAGAAGCATTCGATCAATTTTCCAATTTAAGACAATTAGTATCCCTTTCGGGAATCCTAACATGACAATCATTCGGAAAGCTAAAACGATAAACACACTTTAACCACCTAAAATTGTTCTTTAATGCACAATTGATAAATGTCTATGAAAATCTCTTAAAAATAAGTTAGTCATCCGTTAGGAGTTTTCTAACCGCACTTAATCAAGGAAAGAGACACCGATAAACACAATGCAACCACCGAGACAAGCATAAACTAGATTAAATCACAACCGAGTTCATTTTACAAATCTTCCACAATAATTCACTAAGATAGCAATTTGGCCTAAACTACTAACTAAGCTAACAAATCATGGCAAGAATTTATAACGACACCATCTAACCCGTTAAGGTCCTTACGTGACGGCAAGCTCTCTTGATTATACAATAATTACATTTTATTAAATCACTAACCATTTCTAGTATCATGATGCATACATTTAAACCAAGCTAATCTAGTTAACCAAGTTCAAAGTTTACTAAAACAAGATTATTAAGCTTCATTTTTCAACTATCTTAACTAACCAAGCATCAATCATCCAACATAATTACTTATAATCAAGAAATCAATATCAATAACAAGGTTGCAAACTAATCATCAAAGATTAACATAGAAAATACTTCAAGTGTCATTACAAACAAAGTTTAACAAACTAATGGTTATAATCTAGCAAGGGATTGTTGTGTTTTTGCCCAAAGGCTACAATAATACATAAACAATAATCTTAATGCTTGAAAGATTAACAAAAACATGGAAAGATTAGAAAAACCAAAACCATAAACAAGCACTAGACTAAGGATCCGGATAGTAATCGAGCTAAACGAGACAATGTGGCTTGAATCCGGGTGAAAGCAGAAGCCTCCGGAGCCTGATAATCGCCTGGAATTGCTTTCCAAAATTCCAGAATGTCGAACAGAATGTTTCTGTTCTGTTTTTATATTTTTCGCTGTCGCACTGTCGTTCTCCATATGGCACAACCGTGCACTTTAAGCAATTATTGGGGATGGGTCACCATACTGCATACGTCATTCAGATCTTTGACCAGATACGATATCGCACGACCGTTCTTCGGATGGAACGGTCGTTCAGTTCCGGGTTCTTGTTGCACGAGCTGCTGGGCCGGGCGTTCATCACCGAGATCAGGCTGGATCATCGTAGACGCACGGTCGTTCCTCGGATGGCACGTCCGTGCGTCCCCGGGATGGCCTTGTATCTACTTGCACTCCTAGTCGCACCCTCGTTCATTTCCGGACAAATCACCAACTGTCGGAGATGCACGGTCGTGCATCAGGTCGCACGACCGTTCCACAGGCCCAGGTCAGAATCCTTAACAGAATGTCCGCAGCTTTGTCGTTTTGTCCGGAAAGTCTTCGTTTTCGCTATCATCTTGTCTGGTATGCTGTTTTAGGCCTGTAAACAAAAATGTAGATAATTAAGTATCCGAATGACGGTTTTACGGCCAAAAAACGCATAAAATAGGGGTAAAACGGGGACTAAAATATGTATAAATTAGCGAATATCAGAGGCCTTTCATTCTTTTGTTCTAACAGACCATAACAAGCTCTCTCCTTTGATTTTTCAGCAACTTGATGATAAATTGCTTTTCTATGATAATCGTTGTTTCCGAACGGATCTTGTCTTCCGGTGGCTTCTCTGTTTGTACACTCTCGTTTAAAATGCCCTTTTTCTCGGCAACGAAAACAAGTAACCTTTGATTTGTCAAAACCTAGTTGAGATGTAGCAGCATCACGAAGATCATTTCTTCCAGTGATTTTTCGAATTTTTCTGCTCTTCTCAAACACTAGCTAAACACCACTTGATGTCCATCAACTCAAGTTCTTCAGAATCAATTTGGTCATATCCTCTTTGGTGAGCATCGGATTCCGATTCGTCTAGCAACCAAACTTTCATACGACTCTAACACAGTAGCAAGTGATGCCATGTGTTGTTTTGCAATTTCTGGAGACAAATTTTGACCATTTTGGAATGTTCAATGTAACATTGCATTGCAAAATTTGACCATTAAAGTTTGTTGAAGTTTTTGTTTGAGAACTTGGTGAAAAATTTGGTTCAAAACTTGAATAAGTTGAAGAATATCCACCACTCTGAGTTGTAGTGCTAGCATTTGTTCCAGAAGTACCATCAGCACTGAAAGCAGTCTGAATCTTCGGACTTGGTGCAGTCTCAAATTTGCTTTCTCTATAGTATAAACTAATATCTTGTTAAGCACTTGGATTATTCATGATGCAGTTTTCTGAACATCCAATTCATGTTCTTCAATCTTCTGAATGAATTTACTCAAATTCACATCTTCATGTTTTCGGGTATGCTTTAAAATCAACAGAACTGTTCCCCATTTATCTTGTGGTAATGCATCAGCTAGCTTATCAACCCATTCATCATCTTCTTTTTTGATGTCCAATCTTTTCATTTCCTGGACAAGATGACAATATCTATCGATAGTCTTCTTAGTCGTCCTCACCTTTACAAGCTGTAAACATATCAAAATATTTCTTTAGTAATGCACGTTTATTTTTTATCATATCAGCACTTCCCTTAAACTTGTTAAGCAACGCTAACCAAATTGATCTAGCAGTTTCTTCATGTTGAAGCAAAACAAAAATATATTCGTTTACCGCTTGTTGGAGAATGCTAATCATCATTTTTTCACTGGTGTATTTTAATTTCTCATTCGCTGAATATTCACTTAAAGGTTTTTCATTTCCACGTTCATCTTTCGGTTTAACGTAATCTTTATCTAACGAAACCCATGCATCAAACTTATAAGCTTGTACCCAATTTTCAAAACGGTTTTGCCATCCTTTAAAATCCTCAATGTACATAAGCTTCGGCGGTTTTTGGAAAGTTCCTGTTTCATTCTCACTATTAACAGTTTCAGCTACGGTAGCTGGAATGACCTCTTTAGTAGCAAAAGCATTGTAAAACTCTTCTTCCATGTTTCGATGTTGAAAGTTCACAAAATCACAAGGTTCAAACGAATTAAAGTTTCAAACAAACTGATGTGATATCCAAACGATCTGAATTTGATGCGAAGTGACTTTGGTGCGAAGTGACCTTGATGCGAATTGACTTTGATGTGAACTGAACCAACTTAGAGTTCAATTCGTGCGAACTGGTAACAAGTCACTTCGTGTGACCTGAATCTCAAACTTCAAACGACTTGATTTGATACAAAATGGGTCAATCCGTGCGAAGTGATTCAATTTCACACGACCTGAGTTCAAATCACGCGAACTGGAGGCTTCTTGTGTGAACTGGGTTCAAACTGTGCGAAATGGAGGTCTCAAAGTTCAACTCGTGTGAATTGGATCTATCAATCACGCGAACTGAGATCATTTCGTACGAAGTGGATGAATTTCATGCGAATTAGATGACCTCTCAATCACTTCATGCGAACTGGAAGTCACTTTCAAATGAATTAATGAACCTTTAAGCGAACAGGGGTCAATTTCATGCGAACTGATGGACTTCCAAGCGAACTGATGCTGATGTCACACGATCGAGTATGATTTTGACAAAATTGATCAAGATTTAGGTCGAATTAGGGTCTGATTCTTTCAAGGATTGTTTAAAACAGTATTTCGCGTGTTATATTACAAAATCAGTCCATTTTATCTGTAAAATCTTGGTTAATTTGATGAAGAAGTGAAAAAGAATGAGTAGAAGTCGGAATTTTCGGTGAAAAACGGTGAAAACAAGCTGAAATGCTAAGAACTCTTCCTCCTGAGCTCTGATACCACTTGTAGGATCGAGATTCGACCTAAACGAGTCGATCAGAAGAGTTCTAATCCAAACCAAAGGCGGAATTCAGTGATTCGGACTTGATTGCAGCTTGATTCAAACTAGGATTCACTTTAGTTGTCTTGTATATTGATTTAAAAGCTTTACAGACCACTTGACACTTCGGCAGCACATCTGCTCCGGAATCAATAACTTTACAAATGAAACACATGAGCTCACTATATATAGACTTGGCCAGTTCGCATGAAACTGACATTACCAGTTCATGCGAAGTGCCACTTCGTACGAACTGGCTTTGCCAGTTCGTGTGAACTGGTCCAACCACTCTGAAACTCTATTTTCTTGACTACCGAGCTCTGGTTTATCCTATCTAATTACTAGACTCGATACTAGACGAAGTCGACAGACATATGCACCAACACTTTATTATATCGAATTATATTGTATTTGAATTTCTTGTTGTAACCCGACAACCTGTTAAGGAAACTGGTGAGTCTTCGAAACGATTTATTCCAGAACAAGAACAACAAACTTTGAAGCCAAAATTTCAAGCCAAAGCATTAGTTGAATCAAAACCAAAGGTTTCTTTTAGTGAACCAAAAGAGAAACAAGCTCCTCCAACCAAACTGGTTGACAAGAATGTTCCTATGGATTTCTATTATAACTTGGAGAAACAAACCTCTTCGACCCCCCCAGGTCAAGAAGTATGTTCCCAAATCTGTTCAACCAACCAAAAAGGAATTTTTCTTATACAAGGAGGTTGAGGTTGGAACAAAAAAAGATTTGGAAGTAAATGATAAGAATTTCCCAGCTCTTTACACAACCCACAACTCGTCTAAATATCAAGCTACCCAAGTCAAAATAGGCTTGGGTTGCTTCAATTAACTGATTGCCTCTGAAACGTGCAGGAGCTCCTGAGATGAATCTCTAAATGGATAATGGATAGTGGAGCATCCAGGCACATGACAGGGAGAAAAACCCTGTTGTACGACATTCGAGGTTTTAATGGCGGTTATGTGGGTTTTGCTGGAAACCAAGGAGGTAGAATAATCGGGGAAGGGACGTAATCAAATGGTCTAATGTCTTTTGAAAGAGTTAACTACATTCCAGAGCTAGAGAACAATCTACTTAGCATTTCTCAAATCTGTGACAGGAAGTACACTACTCATTTCACAGATAAAGAATGTCTGATTCTAAAGCTAGGATTTGTTGTCCCCGAGGAGTGGATCTTAATGTGAGCACCGAGAGAGAACGACCTGTATATTCTTGACATTAGCATGGCCACTACAACCAATGGTCAACCTCAGTGCTTCATATCTAGGGCTACAGAAAAGGAGTCGATTATTTGGCACCGAAAAAATGGGTCATATCCACTTACGAAAGATGAATTATCTTGTCCACAACGATCTGGTGAGGGGTGTCAATCTGAAGAGTTTCCACTTAGATGGTGAGTGCATTAGTTGCAAGAAAGGAAAACAGACTAAGAAATCATACCCAAGGAAGTTTCAGAATTCGATCACTAAACCACTGGAGAGGCTACTCATGGATCTGTTCGGTCCTGTTAATGTGGAGACTCTTACTGGAGAATTGTACTACCTCATTGTTACAGATGATTATTCGAGGTTTTCGTGGGTATCTTTTCTAAAGACCAAAGATGAAACATTCCTGATTTTGTTGAGGTTATTCCAAAAGTTAGAGAATTTGTACCATCGGCCTATTTGTCGAATTCGAAGCGACAATGGTACAAAATTCAAGAACAGCCAAATGATAGAGTTCTGCGACAGAATAGGTGTTTTGCAAGAATTCAGTGCTCCGTACACTCCACAACAAAATGGGGTGGCAAAAAGAAAAAATCGGACACTGATTGAAGCAGCGCGCACTATGTTGGCTGATTCAAAACTTCCTGTGAATTTTTGGGCTGAAGCCGTGTCGTCTGCTTGCTATAACTTAAATCAAGTGTTGACCGTCAAACCATATAACAAGACATGTTTTGAGCTGTTAAACAATCGAAAGCCGAACTTGGAGTATCTTGAACCATTTGGGTCACCCTGCACGGTGATAGATCCTGATGAAAAATTCGGTACAAAATATTTGGTGGGATTCTTTGTGGCATATGTTACTCCATTAAGACGTGTGTATCTTCCAAGTGTCAACAGAGTAATTGAAGCTCAGCATGTGGAGTGCCAAGGTTACACTATGCCTGTTATAAAACCTGGTGACACGTGGTTATTCAACTATAAGATGCTGAAGAACCATCATTTGTAGATCAGATAAGGTTATATCAGGAGTATGAATCTTCTCAGTTGAACAAAGGTCCAACCACGACTTCCAAAAGGTAACAAGGTACTAATGATCATGAAGCTGGTCCGAGTCACACTCAACAAGATGATGCAGAAACTCAACAAACTCAGACGACTACAGAAGAAGATGAACCTGTTCAGGAAACTCAAGCAACGGTGTTTGACGAATCAGGATCCGACTCAGATAGTCCAACCTTTGATAGAGGAGATTCAGAATCTGAGGAGGAGCAAGTCCAATCTGAAGGTCAGACAAACCAAGTCGATGAGTAGAGTGCTGAAAAGAATGTTACTAATTTGGAAAGCGAGGTGATAGTTCCTACGGAGGTACTGCCATGGACGCTATCTTATTACCCCGAAGAATATATCATCGGAGAGCTACAAGCAGGAGTCAGAACTAGACACCAGATTGACCAAGGCTTTTCTTGTTTTTATACAAAAATTGCTCTGTTACAAAATGATTTTTCTCTCAGTTGCTTCATTTCGCAGGTTGAACCAAGGACTTACAAAGAGGCGCTGACTGAAGAGTTGTGGGTGAAGGCAATGCAAGAAGAGCTCAATCAATTTAAGAAACTTGGTGTTTGGAAGCTTGTAGATTTGCCGAATAGACATCGAAAGATCAATACCAAATGGGTGTTTAAATGTAAAAGAGACGATCGAGGAGTGGTGGTGCGTAATAAAGCTCGCCTAGTTGTTCAGGGCTTCAGTCAGCAAGAAGGGATAGATTTCACCGAAGTGTATGCTCCCTTGCTTGACTTGAGGCTATTCGAATCTTTCTCGCATTAGCATCCTGGAAAGGGTTTAAAGTATATCAGCTAGATGTCAAATCAGCGTTCTTATATGGTAAGGTGAAAGGAGAGGTGTATGTCCGCCAGCCACCGGGCTTTACCGACCCTATCCACAAAGATAAGGTTTATCTTATTGACAAAGCCTTGTACGGGTTGCACCAGGCCCCGAGAGCCTGGTACGAGACGCTTTCTCAGCACCTGTTTTCCAATGGCTTCACGCGAGGGAAGGTAGATGCAACTCTCTTCACAAAAGAAGCTGGTGGTTATCTTCTGATCGTACAAATTTACAATGATGACATTATTTTCAGGTCTACCAATGACGAGCTCTGCAAAGAATTTGAGAAAGTTATGAAGCAGAAGTTTGAAATGAGTTCAATGGGCGAAATAAAGTTCTTCCTCGGCTTGCAGGTCGATCAACTGCCAGAGGGGATCTTTATTCATCAAAGAAAGTACGTTCAGGATGTGTTAGAGAAATTCAGCATGTCAGGAATTGCTACAATGTCAACCCCATTAGCGACCAACCACGGTATCAATCCAGATCTCATGGGAGAGAAGGTTAATGAAACCTTATACCGCTCGATGATTGGTTCGCTTATGTACTTAACAGCATCAAGACCTGATACAATGTACCCTACCTGCCTCGCGGCCCGATATCAGTCCAGTCTGAGAGCTTCTCAACTCACGATCGTGAAAAGAATCTTGCGCTACCTGAAAGGAACTCAAAGCTTAGACTTGTGGTACCCCAAAGATGGCGATTTCAGACTGAAGGGCTACTCAGATTCGGATTTCGGTTGCTGCAAAATCAATTCAAAGTCTACAACTGCAGGCTGCCAAATCTTCAGTCCATGACTGGTAACTTGGCAATGTAAGAAACAAACCACAATCGCGTTCTCAACTTGCAAAGCTGGGTACTTCTCGGCTAGCAGTTGTTGTTCACAGATTCTGTGGATTCAGCAGCAAATGAGGGACTATGGTTTGAAATTTCTTACTTCGCTTATTTTTGTAGATAACAAGGCAGCAATAAATATAACTAAAAACCCGGTACATCACGCTAAAACCAAACATATTGAGATTCGACATCACTTCATCCGTGACTGCTACGAGAAGAAGTTGATTCGAATTGAAAAAATCCACACCGACGAACAAAAGGCTGACCTTCACACTAAACCGTTTGATAAAATACGTTTTCAATATCTTTTAAAACTAAACGGTATGAGGCTTTTGTCGTCAGGTGGAGATATTATTGGCATTGATGAGAAATCCAGTGCAGAGGACGTTGGGAAGCAATCTGTATTGGTTTGTCACATTTTTAAATGTTTTGTTCTTTAGGGGGAGAAAATGTTGTAGAAAATACAAAAACATTAAAAAATGTAAAAATACAAAACAATAAAAAAATTCAAAAATGTAAAAAACATAAAAAAGACAAAAAGACTTAGTGTAAAAAGAGGAAATGATAGTACATCAGCTAGACTGTCACGGTACGCTAAAGATTTAGAAAGATTTAAAGTGTTAAACGGTCTCACTAACGATGTGTCGGTAGGTTTTTACACGTTTAGTAGACTGAATTTGGGATATAAACCTAAATACTATATCATGCTTATCTCGTGGGGAACATCTCTCGGATATATGGGTAACCCCCGAAATCTTATTTGAAAGATTGCCTGATTCTGAGATACTAGGTCTTTATACTTAGTGATATCCGGGGTATTATACCAGGACTTCTGATTTTGCGTCAGCAATGTCCTAGTCCTCGTATAATACTTTATGCGCTTTAATAAAAGCTTTCCCTCAGCATAAAAATTGATAAAATATCGAAAGATACAAAACAAGTGCTGTTGTAAAGAAGATCCCTAAGTGGGACACACCTAAAGTCGAGCCATCATCTCCCTGACTGAACGAAAGTACTAACTTGAGCTCTCATGGCCTCGCACTACCTAGAGAACATATATCATTATAGTATATTCACATGTAAGACTGAATATGAGGAATCTGGATACGAGAGTATATTCTGAGGTGGGACACGCAAATAAGTTAAGTGCTTAAACATTAATACCGTATCTTGAATCAGTTGAACTCTGTGTGAGAATTTAAGTGGATCAGTATACAGAAATTCTAGGTGAATCATTTAAAACTTAGTGTGTTATAAGCTCAACGGTGCTAGTGACTTGTCGGCAGCTGATATGATCCTCTAACACAACTCACAAAAATATGTTTGTAAATAGTTTCTTGATGTTTCATTTCAGATTTAAACCCAAAAAGATTTTCTGTGTGTTTTAGCATAAAGTTTCTAAAATACAAAAGATTTTGTTTCTGCGTTATTTTTGACAAACCAGTGTTGGAAAGCTTATCTTCGAAATCTAAGATGTAGTGAAAGATCCTGAATGATTGGGTGGGAGCTAATCTGAAGGGAAACTTGAAAAGTTAAACAAGTTCATTAATTTGAAACTTGTAAATTTCTTGAAAAATTGAAGTTTTGAACAAAAATGTCAGACGATTCGTGAATCGGGTCATCCAAGGTCATTAACATGGACTTGGTTGATAAATCGAGTTACCGGGGTCATTAACTTGGACCTGGATACCCGAGTGGATTTAAAACTGACAAAAATTGAACAAGTGTTTGAAAATTGAAAGTTGGAAGCACAAATGAGTGGGTTCGAACGAGGCCAGAATAGTACCTTCTAACAAAAGGCATTCAAGGTTTTCTCGTGGCTTCGTATGAATCCACACACCCCTTTATATATAAATTGTGCCTTCGAACGAAGGCTCATAACTTCAACAGTGCCTTTGTGATTTTTCTCTCAAACCTAGCCGTCACTCTGCCAAATTTTTTCCATGATTTTACATTGTAGTGTTGGCTAGCACATTACTATCAATGGGAAAGGTACACATCTCTGAATTTCATGCTTCATCATTCAATTTTTGTGTTTCAAGAACTGTCGGCCCTTAATGCTTAGATTTTTTAATGTTTAATAGTTAAAAATTGAAATTGAAACCAGAAATCTAATAATCGGCGTATTCAGGATGTGTTGGTATGTTCAATTTGATGATTTCATAACTGATTTTATATGATGATTTGTGAACTATTCATTGTTGTTCTTGTTTCTGCTGGTCCGAAGCCGCTGGCTTCGTACGAAGCCAGCGGGTTAGGTTTTGATTCATTATAAAACTGTTGATTTTGTTAATTGTTTTGATAGATATGTGTTATAATTTTCTAATCTCAACAATGGTTTCGTATATCTATGGCTTTGTGGAACTGTGCCTTCGTTGATAGGTAGCCTCGTACAAGCAGGGTGGTATACCTGGCTTCGTACGAAGGCAAGAGTAAATAAAAAATTGAAAAAAATTCTAAGTGTTGAAAATTTTCTCTAAGTGTTCAAGTGTTATACTTTCTTGTTAATCTTGCAATGATCACTAACTGTTTTTATGTTGTGTATAGCCTAAGAGTACAAACTTTGATGCTCGACCGAACATATGTTGCTTACTGGATAAGAATTTACCGAGAATGGAACCTTTCAAGGACGTGGTTGATTTTATAGATCGCAGTAGGATCAAAAAGGCACTGACAGACAAACACAAGTGTTACCGATCTCACATAGAAAGGTTTTGGAGCAACGCTAGATATGAAGATGATTCAAAAAAGATAATTTTTGCGTCGAAGATCAAGGACGAGAATAATAAAGACGTAGATATTGAAGTGAAGTTTAAAGTTGAGGATGTGAGGAGGTTTTAGAGTTTCAAGATGACGATAAAGATCTGATACAAGTATCAGAAGGATTAGCAAAGGGATTGTGGATGCAGATGGGATACACAGGCTATGTGAATGGTGGATTAGTGAAGGAAGGCACAAGCCAGAGAATGTTAGCTGAACGAGCTAAAGAGAGGAGACAAAAGTATTTGGAAAGAAGACGGAACAAGAAAAACAAAGCTGAATGAAGACTATACAAGACGACTACAGCTACATCTAAGGGGGAGTCTGTGAATGCAGTATGTCTGTAACTTTTTTCAAGTATTGAGTCTATGTATGCATTTGTGTTTAACTTGTTTGATTTTTTCATGTAGTGTTGCCTTCGTACGAAGGGACACATATTTAGCAAGTTTATTTGTTTAGAAGCAAGACCTGGCTTCGTACAAAGCCACAGGGCCTTCGTACGAAGGCATGAGAGGTCTATAAATATGGCTCTTGGGTTCTTAGTGTCAATGCCCCCGGCCCGGTTTTATCCGGTTCAGAAGCCGTGGAACAGAAAACCCGTGGTATTGGTGTTTAATTAGGCGGCATAAATTTTTAACAGGATCATTTAACTGAAAACACCCATTTATTTTATT
This sequence comes from Helianthus tuberosus, assembly GCA_030545235.1. Classification (NCBI taxonomy): domain Eukaryota; kingdom Viridiplantae; phylum Streptophyta; class Magnoliopsida; order Asterales; family Asteraceae; genus Helianthus; species Helianthus tuberosus. The sequence continues at coordinate 6,259 of JARYGA010000390.1, read as the reverse complement.
TCAAGTTTCGGGACAAACCCCGTAATTTAAAATAAATGAATTTCACTGGGAAATCCCCTGTTTACAAAAACATGTTTATTTATTTACTGAGCCACTTCCTTCAAGCTGTAGTGCTATGCGGCACTTTTCCTGGTTCACAGTAAATCACCTGAAACATGTTTAAAAAGATTTTATCAGCGGGGAAATACTGGCGAGTCATTCAGTTTATACAAAATGACACATTGTTACAATTTACAGCATTAAGAGTTTTCACATTTGCCCCTATCTTATAATTAGCTGGTTCAGTTGTCACTCGACCGGATCTATGACTATGGACATATCACTAAATTAGGCTCGCCCACCTAAAGTGATAAATCATTAGTAGTAATGTGCACAAAACCCCCACATACTACCAGTAATTAAAGATTAGCAAAGATTTAATCACTGCAAAGTATAACTGGAAAACATTTAAGGTTTTGCAAACAATTTGGTAAAAAGAGAATGACTCACATTGCAAGTTTAGTTGGACAGAGTATGCCTACTAATTAAATCTGGTTAAATAATGCAAACGAAATTAGGTTAGTAACTTAATACAACATTTACGATAAGCTCACGAAATCAAAACCCTCACGACGAATGACAAAGTATAGCCCGAATTCAGGGAGCACTTAAACATCCATCGGATCGGTTTCAATCGATCGGACATTGTATCGTAGCAGTGATCGAGTTATTACCCTGTATCGCAGCAGTGTTTTACTACTTTGAACGTGATTTAAAACATAAAGATAGTGATTTTGATAAAAAAAATTTCAAACACAGAAGCAAGGCCATGCAACGTCCAATTTATAGCAACTTTTTGAGTCTCTCAGGCCTGCGTAAGTCGAAGGAACATCCTTCATGGCCTGCGAGGGCCACCCTAGCTACGGCTAGGGCTGCCGTGTCAACCCCTAGACCTGCCACGTGTATGACACGTGGCCCTAAAGCTTATCCGGAGAGTTGCAAGGCTGTCGCGCCCCGCGTAAGCCTTGCTTAACTCCTACGCGGCCCGCGAACAACTAACAAATTTTTGATTTTCTTGATTTTTCATGAAATTTAGGGTTTTAGGGGTCCGAGTTTCTACTTACGGAGTGTTTTGGGACATTTTCGTGCAGGTCCTTACACTTAGAAATTGTAATTTTTGGTGAGACGAAGCGAAGCTCTGCCAAAATTCTCTCAGGTTCTGTAACTTTTCAAATTATCAATGAGAAGCAATCTTAACGGTGTATGCATGATTCTTATGCCAATCACTAGCACGGATTCCGCACGTTGGTTGTAGATAATCGGTCCGGTCGGAGCGCATATTGAAGGCGATCACGGTCCTCACATTTCTGATAGAAGAAAATATTTCAGAAACAACAGACCACCATTAGCCACATCCCCAAAAGAACTGCTGCTTCTAAAAAGCCTTAAACCACTGCTTCAACCAAACCTTCACCTCAAAAACCATCACCACAAATGTGACAACTCGTATTTCAGAACCTTTCGTTGTGCTTTGATGTAACTTGTTTGGACAATATGTGATTACGTGATATGTGGTTTTAATGGAATGTTTGTTATGTTATATGATTATGTGGGTGATGTATTGTATATATTGTAGTCGCACAACACATGTCTAATCGCACAAGCCCTTTGGGCACACCACTCTTGGCCCACTCCCCTTGAACTCGAAACCAATGGGCAGCCCATGATGGGTTCGGCCACTCACCTATTTAAACCAAGACATAATCCTTATGGGGTTTTGTTTCCTCATTATTTGCAAAGCACTCAACACATCAAAACCCTATTCTTTGTCCCTCACTTTGGAACCCGACGGCAACCCCTCATCTCTCGAAGATTCCTTTGTGTTCATCTCGAATCGGGTTAGTACCTTAACATTAATTGAATGGTTATTGGTCTATATGTATGTGATGTATTTGAAGATACCTTTGCATGATAATTAGTGATAGAAACCATATGGTAACAATATGTGATTGATTATGATGTGAATTGAAGGGATATGAGGTTCACGTAAATCGACTCATATGTGTAGTAGGGTTGGATTAATATAGGGTTTGATGATTTTATGATGTGAATGATAATTTAGAACCGAAAGCATGTTAAGCGACTGTATGTGATTGTATTCGGATGGTTAGTTTGATTCATGTTGATAAGTTATAGGTCGCATGTTAGTCTTTGAATTCGTTAGTGTGAAAATCTGGTTGAAGGTTAAAATGTTGTGCATGATTGGTATGATGATTAAGATTAATTAGGGTTCATGAGAATTAGTTGGAATATGCTTGATTTGATCGATTGAATGCTAAATGGAAACTGTTAGAATTGATTGGTAAAAATCAAAGATGTAACTGATTGCCTAAATTACAGGATTATTTAATGGTCGCACAAGTCCCTTAGTCGTACAAGAGCTGAACGTACAAGCTCTTGGAATGCACAAGGGCAATCGCACAAGCCCTGGTCGCACAAGACAGTCACACAAGATTGGTGCAACTGTTTAAGCACATTGTACAAACTAGAACTGCATGATCGCACAAGACAAGTGGATCGCACAAGGTGGTGCCGATCGCACAAGTCTTGGGCCACACACATCTGTTGAACTTTATTATGTCGTTGGGCCTTAAAGCCAAAAACCCAGTCGCACAAGATGTCCCGAGTCGCACAAGGCCAAATGGACCGCACAAGTTGAATCATGTTTATTTGTTTTGGCCGTATGCATGTGGATTGCTTATGTTATTTGGGCCGGGTATGTTTTGAATCGCACAACCTATTGTGAGTCGCACAAGTTGTGCTGGACGCACAACAGGTTGGGCCGAATACTATTGGGCTTCAATTATTGAATCGCACAAGGCTGTTGGGCCATTAGACTTGTGCGAGCCCAATCATTTGAGTCGCACAAGTTCGAATATGTTATGTACTTGATTGTTAACGTGTTGAATATGTTTGCCATGATCATTACGTGTTATAACATGTTAGTTTATGTGTAAAACTTATGTGCACAACTTGAACCTAGACCTGACTTGTATGATAACCATGTTAGGATGTGGTTGACCACATATAGCTCAAGTGACCTTTTCGTGTATCTGTCGAGCTAACCTAAGGTGAGTTCACACTTTCTATAAGGCATGGGATTCCCGGAGGTTTGGGAATGGGTTAAGAAACTAAAACGGAACCTGCATATTCTCCTTGGGTAGAATATGTACCTCCATCCTCGTTGGGAAGGATAACAACATTAAACCTGCGTATTCTCCTTGGGTAGATTACGTACCTCCATCCTCCATAGAAAGGACGACAACATATAACTTACTAGACAAAACTCTATGTCACACCCCGACCACGTAAAACAACAAAACGTGGCGGAAACGTCAGGGAGTGTTGTAACAGAATCATTGTTTCACAACCATGGATTTAAACAATTTCGTTTTATTGAATTAAATGTATTACATTACATTGGAATTTGAAACAAAACATGAACAAATAGACTTTCATTGTTATTAAGTCACTAAGGCCTCGTCCATTCCTATGTGAGCGTACACAAATATTATCAACTATGGTACCTGATACACATGTGAAAATACGCCAGCATAAAAATGTCGGCGAGTACATAGGTTTTATATGAGTGTCGGATCGATGGCTAGTTTACATGTTGCAATACTTAATTAAAAACCTTGTTTTTGAAAAGTATAGTATTGCGACGTAATTAACCAACTCAAATCAAGTTGGTTATAATTTATAAAATCTCATAGCCATGATTCTTAACTCCAAAACATTTGTTTTATTAAATCAAATTGTAAAACATCTCATAGAAACTCGTTAATAAAACTCGTATGGTTTATATTATTCAGAAAACATCATTGAGTGATATCGTTTCAAAATCGTTTACCCAAGTGATCTAGATAACGCAACGATATATAATGTGTTAAAAGCACTTATATATAGGAAGTACCAGCGGCGTATCCACCATGTTTTTAACACATTACTCCCGCCCCGTTACCTAAACACTTCCCTAACCCAATGGTTCAAACAGTTACAAATGGTTCACATAAATCAAACGGTTACAAATGGTTCACATACATCAAACGATTACAAATGGTTCACATACATCAAATGGTTATAAATGGTTCACATACATCCAACGATTACAAATGGTTCCCATACATCCAATAATTACAAATGGTTCACATACATCCAACGATTTCAAATGGTTCAAAACGTAAAACAATTGTGCTAGCATGTTAAGTGAACATACATAGCAAAACATAATGAAATCATGTACTAATAGTGTACTAATGAACATAGCAAGTATATGATATGAAAACATGGAAAACACGAAAATAACAAGTAGGCACATGTGTTTCACCCCAAAACGTTTAGAAAACTGTAAAAGATGGGTCTATGTACTCACTTGAGGGTGCTTAGAAGTCTTGAATAACAACCAAGCAAAGCTAGAGGGATCACGGAAATCAAACGACACCTAATATAGGTAACTACATTAATAACCGGACATAAATCGGATGATCGGATAGAATGAGGTTTCGTAAACCAAATGAGTATAGAAACTCATGTAATATGGTTTAACAAGGCCTACATTCCAAAATAAAACCTAACCTAAGTGCTTACGACCTGTTTAGGTAGCGTACGCTACTTTAACGCGTCGTTCGCGTAAAACGCGTTCGGATCGCCTAACTAGTCCTATAACAAGTATTATATGCCTTAACATGTCTAATAATGTTACCTAATCAGTTTAGATGTCAAAATTTAGGTTACATATGCTTAAAATGAATTTATGCGTAAAAAGGGCATTTTGGTCATTTTCCTAAGGCATATAAACTACCTATCATACAACTAACTAAACGAAGTGACCATAAGGTATAACCTCGGAAGGTTATTCCCTATACAACTATGGTCACCTAATGTGTTTGGTCGGATCCTAATGATCAACCAAACGAGTCGGGTTCAAAAGTCTAAGCGGTTGTTTAGACCACTTACCTTTACGACCCTATATAAGCACTAAACCTAAAGTGACAAGCTAAACATGTTTAACAAGGTTTGAAAACAGGTTTGGTATCAAAACAAACGGTTTTGAGACCCAAGAGTAGTTTGGTTACAAAATACGCATAAACGCGTATTCTGGCCGAAACTACGACTCGTCACTATGCCTAAATAACGTGGTAATCAGTAGGTATAGTCACGAGAGACTAAAACCATCGTGATTACGCTCACGTTATGAAGTTCAAACGAACTTCGTGTTAACCATAAACTGGTCAATGCAGAAAGTCAAACAAAGTTTGACTTTCGTGCTAAAACGCATAAAAGAACGAAGGAATACTTACAAAAGGTCCAAGAATGGAGGTTTGATTCCAAATATTCTCAGGTATGAAGTGATAAACACATCAACTTAGAGAAATTTCAGAATCAAGTGTGAAGAATGCAAATGAGGAAGGTGGGTATTTATAGAAAGTGAAGAACCGGCAGGATCGTTTCTTGAAAAACGAGCATCAATCTGGACCGTCCAAGTGGGCACAAGGTTTTGGAATACTAGGGGTGCCCCAAAACCATCAAATGGTAGTGAAAAAGTTTCAAAAAGGACCCCCTAAGTTCAATCCCTTTGCTAAAAAATGCTAAAAATCAATTTTCTGCCCAGATAGGGCTATGGCGTCACGCCACGGCAAAGGCTTATGGTGGTGGCGCAGCGCCACCATGTGCCAGCTCCAGCAAATTTTTCCAAAATGGCAGAAATGGTCCCTGCAACACTTTTAAGCCATTTTTGATGCGTTTAAACCCCGTTAACCTCATTTCAAGGCTATAAAATGAAGTTAAAGTATAGGGAACTTGAAACATGCTCAAAAAATATCCTGTATGTCGGTTCGTTTGGCCGTACGGTTGCGTTATTCGATTAATTACGACGAAACACGAAGGAACGCGAAAAACGATCCAAATTACGCGACGAAAGGATTTTTATCAAGCCAATCACTAAAATAAAATATTTTAATGATTACATAAATTTTTGGATGTCCGGATATATTCAGAATGTAAGATATGCGCGAAAATGCAAACTTATGCACTTTTTGACGCTTTTAGTCCCTATTGATCAAGAAAGTTTATTTTTGCGCACCAAACACCTCAAAGCCTATTTCTAAGCTACGTAAAGGATATTTAGGGCATATTTAACTTATGATCAAGTTCCAGAATGTTTGTTACAGTACAAATCGGCATACTTTCACAGTTTGTCAAAATTAGTCCCTGTTAG
>JARYGA010000389.1:0-61387 GCA_030545235.1 Helianthus tuberosus | reverse complement strand
ACCACCAGACGATTGCTGACTCGAACTCTGATAATCATTAATCTTGCGCTGTTGCTGTGCTTGAGACTGTACAATAGCTGAACCCCTGCTGGAATCCCCTTCCCATTTCCGCTTGTGGTCACTGGGAATAGCAGGAGTAATTGGAGTGGTAGCGGTAGTAGTAGCGTTGATACGTTTAGGCAGCCTGTTCTGTTCCACCGCCTGATCAGTGAGGCGATGAGCTAGCTTAACGATCTGTTGAATAGTGCCCAGATTCGCTGAAGTTACGTGGCTTTGAATCTCCGGCACCAGACCATTGAGATACAGTTCGATACGCTTAATGGGAGGGTCCACCATAGTAGGACACAGAATAGCCAATTCATTCGATCTTCTGGTGTACGCTTCAATTTCTGACCCCGTCATTTTCAAATGGTAAAATTCTACCTCCAGTTTATGAATATCATCACGGCTACAGTATTCCTCTTTAATCAAATCCTTGAAATCATTCCAGGGTGTGGCGTTAGCAACAGCCAACCCTAACATCTGCACTTGCGCATTCCACCAAGTCAGCGCAATGCCTTCTAGTGTACCAGTGGCGTACTTCACCCTGCGAGCCTCAGGGCATTCGCACATTTCAAATACCGACTCGAGCTTTTCAAACCAATGGAGGAGTCCAACCGCTCCTTCCGTGCCACTAAAAGTAGTAGGACGACAGTCCATGAACGTTTTGAAGGTGCAAACAGGTGGCTGAGCGTGCTGACCTCCTGCTTGTGCGGCTGCAAGTGCCGCAGCAATTTGCTCGTTAATGAGAGCCGTCAGTTGGGCTTGCGTCATGTTAATACGTCCAGACATGATCTTCATAGCAAATATGACATAAGTGAGAGAGGTTCGAGAGTAGTGCGATAACAAAAGGGAATAATCACACAAGTGTTCTCATGCAATAGTGTTAAGTTAACCTAAGCATACCCGGAGCAAAGTTCTATGCAATTCTAGCAAGTAGGCAATAAAACATGTACCATATTACCTAGAGTGATGAGTCTTGCACGTGGAGCGAGGCGTCGTTGTGGATCGTTGAGCACTGTTCTAGTTATAGTCTGGTTTTAAATAAAAACGTTTTCCCCTTATTAAAACCGAGTTCTCTATAACCAATGGCTCTGATACCAATCTGTCACACCCCCAAAATCCACACGCGGAGTACCACCGCTTGGAGGCGTGACATGACCAGGATCAAGCCACCAATCATATTGAACATAATTATATCAAAAGTCATTCATCAATACGATAGGTGTTTACAAAACCAAATATATACAAGTGTATAGCGGAAGCATTAATGTAAAACCCAACATAAGTTTAAGTACAAAATGTTATAATGTTTAACAAAACATCCACGGCCGTGCCCACAACGACTGCGCCTCCCGTGCAAGCTCCAAGAGTACCTATGGTCCTGCAAGGCATGTAACAGAGAGTCAACAACTAGTTGAGCGAGTTCACTGTTAGTTATTTAGTTATAATGTTCGTTTCGTAAATCGTATGTAATAGCATCGCGGCCCTCTAGGCATGTTTGCGAAGTTTAGAAATTGTATCGCGTTAGTACTTGCTGCCAGTCCAGGCATGCGTGCGATGAATAGTGTTGACTAGTCGTATGTGTACGTGCCCTTCTTAATCCAAGGACCGTAGCGAGTGTGATTGTCCTACCCAAGGAGGACGAGCATGCGTTAAGGTTTGTTGTCCTACCCAAGGAGGACGAGCATGCGTTAAGGTTGTTGTCCTACCGGACGAACGTATGTATTCTACCCAAGGAGAATACACAGGATTTATATTGGCATCCTACCCAAGGAGGATGGCGGTACATATCCTACCCAAGGAGAATATGTAGGTTCCATTTTAGTTTCTTAACCCATTCCCAAACCACCGGGAATCCCATGCCTTAGAAAGAGTGTGAACTCACCTTGTTTCGCTCGGTATGCTAAGTATGTGCTCACGGTTAATCAATCACGTCCTAAGGTATGCACGTATACATAATCAGTTTGTATTAAAGTTGTTTGTGCGTAAACATAATCATCATGAACATCGCATCAATCACATTACACGTATTTGCAATCATACAAGTAATACTTTATACATAACAGCAGTTAACTAACCCAGTTAACACTTAACAGAATTAACTCAAGTTACTGCACAGATCAGCTATTCGGCGAAACACGCATGTTGGCGAAACACAGATAGTGGCGAAACACATATAGTGACGAAACACATTCTGTTTCGTCGAGGTGTCCCCTGGCGAAACAGAACTTCTGATTCGTCGACTACTCTTGGCGAAACACATCCTGTTTCGCCGAGAGTTCTGTTTCGTCGATCAGTCAGTTTCGCAGACATCAGTTACAGCAGATGCGAAAAACACATAAACCCTAACAGCCGTAAAACAGCAATTCCTCAATCATACAGTAATCATTCAACGCAGAATCATCGTAACATCATCATAACATAAGTATCACAGTTCTTAACGTCTAGCACGAACCCTAGGTTATGTGTACAACATATAGATTAACATACAACATCATATCATCGATTCCTATCAAGATACTAATGTGTATTCAGAATCAGGCCATATAAACAACATTCAGAATCGAATATCATCAACATACCCTCCTATAAACCAGAAATCAAGCATAAACACAACATGTATAAAGAAATCAAGGGACAAAGAAACCGATTTAGACGAGCACGCACTAACCGAGATATTCGAGATGAACAAGGGAGGATTCGAGAGAGAAAGATGATGGTTGCTGATGGGTATCGCCTTCACAGAGTGGAGAGTTCTAGGGTTTCTATTTTTGTTAAAAGTGTGAAACAGGGAGTCGGTTCACGTTAATATGAACGAATTACCGTTCTGGGCCCTTAATGGGCTTGGCGAAACTGGGCTTGGCGAAACAGACTTCTGTTTCGTCGGGATGCTTATGACGAAACAGTCTGTTTCGTCGGGTCCTGTCTGTTTCGTCGAGTCCTGTCATGTTTCGTCGAGTCCTGTTATGTGCTAACAGTTTTAACTTTTCAACAGGTTTCATGTTATACAGCCAAACACAAAATCATGCAACCACAATGCGTTCATAAAATATATAAAAATAACGTGTACAGTTACAAGTTGAACAAGTTAAACAACTACACAATCAAAGTCAACGTGCACTAAATGCGAAAATGAAAGTCGGAAACTCGGGTTGTCACACACATCATGGATCTTTCAAGATCCATGTGTATACTTGTTAGATCTACACTTCTAACAAGCATGCATGTCATGGATCTCATCCATATCACAAAATAATCAACTACAACTTCTTAACAACTTCACATAACACCAAAAATCACTTATTTATGTTAGATTTTGTTATTTCTTCATATGTTCATACTTTAAAGTTTAATTTTCTTGATGGTTTAACTTGTACACATATAACCTACTACTAATAAGTATCAAAATGAAGGATTAGAGGACTCACGACTAGGACTATTGGCTAGGAAAGATGCAACAAGAACAAGATGAAGAGAGGATGAAAGTGGTGGTTAAAAGCTCCCTTGAGAGGTCCTTGAGCTTCCAAGACTTGAACCTTCCTTAGATGATCTTCATACACCTTTGGGGACCCCTGAAATGGCTTGAAAGTGAACAAAAGATGAAGGTGATTACGGTGGTGGTTTGGCCGAAAGTTAGGGAGAGAGAGAAGAAAAGAATGAGTTTGAAATGTGGGTGTTTGAATGATGGAATGGTGATAAGATTTCTTGATATAATCCTATGCACACAACTTTACTTTAAGCACCTTATAAACCAACAAGTTTTAAACTAGTTTTAGGAGACAAATGGGAGGCTTGTGGGACCCCATTGTAACCGTCCACTTTAGGGGGGGGGGGGGGAGGGAGGGGGGTTAAGTGGCAAGTTTTGATAGTTTAGGGACTTGGACATTGATGTTTAATTAGGGGTTAAATAGAATTAGGGGTTTTTAAGTGAAACAAAGTGTTTAATGATAATAACTAGCCTTATGATGTCAAAATATGTCTAACTAGTTCATACTTGGTGTTTTGATAGTGTTCGAATAATTGTTCGGTACTTGTTTCGTTGTCGGTTCGCTAAAAGGTTAAGTTGCGTAACTTATAAGGTATGATATGTTCTTGTGTTTTAATGATATCCCCGATACTTTTTAAGTTGTTTTTTATGTTTATTATTATTTCTAGACTTGGTATAATTTTCCGGATTCTGAATCCTGCAGAAAATTGTCATTTAAGGCCCAAAACAGACACTTTTAAAGCTAGTTAAATTTTCCGGAAGGTGTTAACAATAATACTTGTTTTTCCACTTGGGATTTGATATATTTTTTATGTCGGACCTACGTCTAAGTCCTAAATCTACCATTTAGCTGGGTACTGAGGTGGTGCTGACACAGCCTATCTAACCGGTGAGCTTACTAATTGTTTTGACGCATTGTTTAAATTGTTTCAAAATGTGACGAATAAAATGTATGATATGCATGATTTAGATGTATAACATGCAAACATGTAATGATGACATTTAAAACACATAATTGCAGAAAATAAATAATTATCTAATGGTACGAAAGTTATCGGATTGTGTCATTTGTCACAACACTGGCACCCCCGCTACATACTAAGCTAACCATTATGCTGGCAATACTTTGATTATACAAGAAATACCCATGCGACACAATTTTATATATATATATATATATTTGTAATAAATTAACAGGGGATACCCTTCCTACAACTTTTGTTCGGAGACTACGTATTTAAACCTTACTCTATTCTATTATGTTTATACATTATGTTCTTATAAATTTTAAATTTTTAGGGCATTACATAAATAAAACAAACATAAATGGACATAAGCGAACATATCACCGAACATTCACAAAAGCAATAGAACGAAGCGACATTTGTTCGTGTTCATTCATTTAATAAATCAAACATAATTTTTTGTTCGTGTTCATTCTTTTATGAAGCGAACGAACGTAAACGAACTCCGCAAACAGTTTGTTAAAAGTTCGGTCTTCATTTAGTCTGGTGAGCTGGTATTTATCTGAATTTTAATTTTTAGTCTGAATTTCTTTTTTTTTTTTTCTTTTCTTTTTTTTTTTTGTCATTGAATTACTTTTTTTAGCTGTTGCCTACTGCCTTGAAAAAAAGGAATTCTTAATAACTTGTACAAGATGAAGTGGTTGATAATTCCATAGGTCCGGGCAGACTATCTTTAGCTACAAGAAACCATTTCAAGCACATGTTTTGGGTCAAACAGAACTAAAATAGGGAACGCAAACGATATTGATTGAATAAAAGTGATTATTTTTTACATATGCAAATGGTTTTACATAGATATGTCTAAAAGTGCAGTCTGTCTGTCACATCTCTGCAGCAAATGACTTGCCACAACCACATGTTTGTGTAGCATTTGGGTTTTTGAAAGAGAAACCTCCACCAATGAGTGCATCACTAAAGTCCAGTTGCATCCCAAAGATGAAAAGAAGGCTCTTTGGATCACAAACTGCACACAAGTGAACAAAATTAGCATCAAGAATCCAAACAAAGGGATGATGGTTCAAAATAACATTATACGATGATGTTCGTTGAACAATCTGACCTCTACTTCTTGCGTCATTAAAACAACTCTTTTTCATCTTACATGAAAAAGAGATTATTTCGAGAGCCAAAACTAAGTACAAATATTGAATACGGAACGTAGAAAATGGACTTCAACTCTGAGTTTCTAAAACATTTAACAAAGGCAAAAAGAGTGGAATCAAAACACTACAATGGTGTAGGATTTAGGGTGTGCAGTAAAACAAATCATTACAATGTCAATGGGAAAATAACAACCGTACCTAGTATAATTCCACTCATAGCATACATAGCATTGCAATGGGAAATTAAATATATATATTTTTGTAATACAATACTTACAAGAAAAGGCAGAATGTTATACTAGATAACTTAGAATGGACAAGGAGCACTAAGATCAAATTAAGTATCTAAGGTGAGGCAGCTTGGGTAACAGATCAAAACCACAAAAATAACTTTTTAGTTTCATTTAATTATTATTAGTTTACTTTATATATAATAACCAATGCCTTAAGTTGCCAGTTTGAGGCTATTTGACTGATTTCCCCTTTTAGGCCATCCGTAGTCATAAAGCCCCTTTGTGGGCGTTATCCGACACGTGTTATGCCACGTCACACAGGGGCTTTATGGGGTGTTATATCACTAGAGCCCGTAGTCATAAATCCCCTACCCATCATTACCTAATTATTAATTTTCAAATTTATTAATTAATTATAAAAACCCTTATCTATTTTTGATTGGTCAAAGTTTGTAAACCAAACACACATAGCGGCGCTATGTGCATGGCGCCACCCACCAAAAAAGCCCCCATAGCGCCGCCTGTCGTGGTGTTCGGGGCGCTATCCTTCAAAAAAAATGCACAAATCGCTCCCCACTACAGGGGGTCTTAGCTATAATTGTTTGATCAGTCTGTCAGTCGGTCAGAGATATAACATAATCCGTTCACTGGCATTGCCACCTCTATTTACAGTGCATCAATCAACAATGGTAAAGAAAAATACAAGGAAGCAAGCATACCAATGAGAAAACCATCATATTCCATAACTGTGTCATCGGGTCTGGTGTTTTCCTTGGTCTCAAATTCCATGCTGTAAGACATGCCGGAGCATCCACCTTGTTTAACACCAATTCTCAAGCATAAATCTTCTTTCTTTTCAGATCTCATTTTGTTTAAATGCTTCAAAGCAGTATCAGTTAATGCAATGGCAGGTGCAATTCCTCCAGATGCTACAATACATACATACAGGTGGTTTTATTACCAAAAGAGCAATCAAGATATGCAATTAGAAAGAAGAAAGCAACATCCATCCATCCATCATAATTATTATTTGACAGGACCCATTCCAAATATTTGGGTGGGGGTCTACTCTACTCTACTCTACACTTAAGAAAACCCAACAAGGGTATGTATTTGAATGGAAAAACAGAATTGAAATAGTAATACATCAAGTAACAGAGATAAAGAGAAAGAAAGTATGGTTGAAATGAAAAAGGCACAACTTCATTCTTACCATAAATAAATTACACTCCACCCAAAAACAATACAAAACAAAAGTGACCTGAATTCTGGAGCCGTAAATTTCTAAGCAGCAAGTGTTGTTGTTACAGGATCTAAGACTAGAAGGTATGGGGGCCGGCCCAGCTCCATCCCTCCACAGCCGCCCCGGCTCCCCCACCCCCCTGCTCCGTCGCCGCCCTAGGGGCGTCTTCTTCGTTCGCTGCTCGCCGCCCAAGCCGGGCACACACACACACACATACACACATACATACAAAGGGGTTCACCCCCACCCCTTAGGTCCATCCCCTTTAGGGCCATCCTCACACCCGCTTCCGTGGCGGTCCATCCCCTTGGGATGACCCAAACCATACCTTCCAACCTAAGAGGGTAGGTAGCAATCTAGCGGCTTAAAAAGTGCCTCCTCCACTCCACTAGGTCAGATCTAAAAAAACCAGTTGATGTACAAAAATATGATTCTGATCCTTGTGGGCTAACAAGGCATAGGGTGATTGATGTCACCCTTGATTGTTAGAATTTTAGTGTAATCGGGATTGACTTGGTGATCAAAGCGAATAATAATAAACATCAAGCAAGTTAGGAGGTGCGGGGAGTGCACGCTTGTTTGAGTTATTAAAATTCGAAGTGTACAGGCGGAGGCCGTACTCTACGGGGGTTGCCCCTTGGCGGAGGTCCAGCGGCAGCGCCCCTGGGAGTGGGGTCCAAGGGGCGGCAGCCCTTGGCTGGGGTCGAAAAATTTTATTTTAATTTAATTCCCTTAATAAAAGTGCATCAGAAAAATTTTATTTTCTAGAAAATACCATAATTTCGAAACATACCCTGGTTCTGTTTCTCGAAAATCACACATACCTTGGTTCTATTTCTCGAAAATCAGAGTTGTATCCGATTAAATTATTCGGGTGAATCACCGAAATAATTTGATCTGACAGTGACTACACGCCTCTCTAATCATCCGGTAATCTGAAAATTTCCCAATAAAGATCAAATTATTTTCTGTGAAGATGGCAAGCGGATCGATGAAGTATACGACAAGCAAGTTTGACAAACTGGAGAAGTTCGAAGAGCAGGACTTCCGAATATGGCAGAAGATGCACTTTCTTCTCACAACGTTGAAGGTTGTGTATGTGTTGACTACTCCAATCCTGGAGATACGGGAGAAGGGCAATCTGGAGCAAATCAGGAAGAGATTAAAGTGGGAGAACGACAATTACATATGTCTTAGCCACATTCTGAATGGTATGTGTGATCCCTTATTTGATGTTTATCAAAATGTTGAAACTGCAAAGTTACTGTGGGACACTTTGAAAGCCAAATACATGGCAAAAGATTCTTCTAGTAAGAAGTTTCTTATCAGTAATTTTAACAATTACAAAATGGTTGATTCAAGGTCTGTCATGGAACAATACAATGAATTGTTACGAATTCTAAGGCAGTATGCCCAACATGACATGAAGATGGATGAATCCATCTCGGTTTCAAGTATTATTGACAAGTTACCTCCTTCCTGGAAAGATTTTAAACATAATCTGAAACATCCGAAAGGAGAGTTAACTTTGGTTGAACTTGGAAGCCACTTCAGAATTGAAAAAGGCTTGAGAGCACAAGAAAATTGTTGGTCAATAATGAAAAGAAACCGGCTAGAATGCCATTTGTGAACATGGTTGAGACGGGTGAATCATCCAAAGGAAACAGTAAGTTCAAAGGGAAACGAAAGTTTCAAGGGAACAACAATTCGGGTCAAAACAAAAAGCCGAATTACCCTTGCTGGAAGTGTGGCAAGGTTGGTCACTGTGAGTTCAAGATCATTATTATCATGCCTCCATTTATCCTCTGCGGGAGCTTGATAATCTGATTTCGCAATAGCAGCAAACTTCTTTCTCAACTTAGGCTCTTTACCCTTTTCAACCCCTCTGTATACATCCAACCTCTTCAAGGTTTCATTATCCATATGCTCTAACACCAACTCATCATCATCTGCTTTTGGTAAGTTTGGAATTTGATCGTCTAACAGCATATGTACAAACCTTGGATATTGTAGAAATCTTTCACCGTTAATGTTATCCAACATATGATTTAATAACATTTGAGATATGTTATATGGCCTGTTCAGGATTAAACATGTAATAATGTTCATGATATAATCCGCCGATTCATCGTATCCACCCTTCCTGTGGCCTAAATCATGTATCATTGTGTAACAACCCGACTTTATGGGTCATTACTTGTATCTGTCATTTATTGCTTAATTAACTTGTACTCTCAAGATTTGATTATCGCAAAAGGGTTTGAACGATATTTTAAACTATATTCTACAACGCGTTCACAACGCTTATTTCAAACGCAGTTATCGCATTCAAAACGCAGTTTATAACGCATACTATTTTCATCCCATATTACATCGCATGCTAGACTAAACGCTATCGCAACACAAACTCGAAACGCAGATTTACTTTTATGCATTTATATGTTATGTGTGTTAATTGTGTGATTACTTGTTTAATGTTATGTGGTTATCTCAACGCAACGCTTACTCGTAACTCGCTTAAATGCAACGCAACGCTTAACACAAGAAACGAAAGTTGGAAAACTAACTCGCACATCACGGCTGTCCGATTGGACATCCGACGGAATGGACATCCGTCCGGATGACCATCTGATCGGATGGCCATCCTACCGGATGCCCATTCGACACTTCGCTCCACCGCCTTAACTCTCCCCTCACCCCTATAAATACCCGTTGTACACTACTGTTCACTGATGTGACAGCTCCATTCGACCAGAACGCACTTAAGTCACTTTCAAGCACTATTTCTCTCGATTCAAGGCCATTTCGTAAGTATTTCCTCCCAAATCTTGTACTTTCATCATCACTACACACTTCTACATCATCTTCTCCATCAAAATCACTGGTTTTCATCATGAAATCACCTGATTTGGACCCCTTGAAGGTGACATCATCTCAGTTGCTTATGCAATCGGTTGTGTGACGTCATCTCATCAAGATTGGTTCAGATCTAAAGGATTTCCACACTAATCAACACTAATCTCAACAAGATTTCAACATTTTTCAACCCTTCTTCAACTTTCTTCAACTTTTCTACTCAAAACCGGTGGAACCTGTACTCATTCAGACTCTCTGCTCATTTCTAGTGGAGAGCCGGTCTGAAAACGAATTTCCACCAGAGAGATAACCGATCACGGGTTGAGCATGAAATCCCATCAAAGACAGTTAGTCTGATCGAACGGGGTGATTCCCATCTGATCGACTAAGCTGGACCATGGTGTGTTTCCGTTGCTTGACACGTCGTCACGCCGTCTCCGTTGTGACAACCGTCATTTTTCCGTACATTCCGTACACTCAATAAACAGTAATATATGCTCTAATGACTGTACATGATCTAGTGTACAAGACAAATAAATTTCTGATTTCCATGCAAGTGAAATCATGCACGTTTTATGCTACAAGAATTTCTTTATGATAGCGTTGCATCAAAAATACTAGTAAACTCACCGGTAAGACACATTGTGTCAACAATTCTGCAGAAAGCAGTTAGACAATAGAATTGGAGCCTAGGTGTAGGTCCAATGACAAGAATGCATTAAAACCCAAGAGTACATACAAGGGTTAACATATAGACGTTCCGAAAGCTAAAATACGCACTAAAAAGCACCCGAAACGCACTTTAAGTGCAGACTTTTACCAAATTCAGCTATAATCAGCATTATGACACTGAAATATTATGCAAAAATTTTGATTTATCATCCAGAATACTTCCCTAAGTGTCGGGGATTGAAAGTGTTACAAAAGAATACTTGAAAGACACAAAACGGTGCAATTTAGCACTTAAACGAACCGGTATTTAACCGAACAATCGGACGTTACCCGGAACACCAAAATATTGCTAGAAGCAATGTTTTTATTTTTCTGAGCTAGTTAGGGTCCCCGAACACCCTAACACACTATATAATTAATAACTCACAAAAGACACTAACTTAACACTTAACTTCCTAACTAAATCACTAACTAAACATTGAAATCCAACAAGATACCCCCCCCCCTTGGGCGACGGTTTTATGGGGACTCACACACATGATTTCTTTGATTATTATATTAGATTATGTTTGTGGATAAAGAAACATATTACACATAGGATAATGAGGATTAGAGGATTATATAGTTAACCATAAGGTTTCATTCTTACTTCACAACATCAAACAACAACTCACTCTCACTCCCTCTCATCCTTGTGTGTTCGGCCGAGAACCACCACACCCACCATCACCACCTTCAAGTTTCTTTCAAGCAATCTAAGGACATCCAAAGGTGTTAGTGATCATACAAACAAGCTTGGTGTGTTCGGAAGCTCAAGGACCTCTCTCATCGTCTTTTAACCACCACTTTTCTACACTTGAACTCACCTAGCCTTGTGCTAGTGGTAAGCACTTAGATCCTTTCATTTCACATGTTGTTTAAGTGGTTAATAATGTTTAAAGATCAAAATGATAAGAAACACTAAGAACCATAAACAAAGTCTTGAACATAAACTAACTTTGTGATGAAGTATGGTTAAAATGATGATGAAATCATGACATTCTTGTGTTATGTTGCTTGTTGAATGTTGTTTGATTGTAGAAATGATATGAATTATCATATGGTCTTGCTAGATCATGTTTAAAAACATGAACTAGCAAGATGAGAAAGATAAAATGTTGTAGGATGATGGAATCATCCACACATAAACTATGAACTTGAATAAATAGGTATTTTCTTGAAAAATAAAGATCAAAGTAAGTTCTAATATTGTAGATCTAAAGATCCATGAGTGGTTTTTCGAAAGAACCAAGTAAAAAGTATGAGTTTTGTTAAAACATGGATCTTACACAAACTTAACACATTTTTAGTGGATAACCAAGTGTAGAAACACTTGTGTAATAAGAAAATTTCACAAAGAAATATTTTTAGAAAACTTGACTAGAAGTTGTAAATATCCAAACTCTTTAAAAATAAAGTTTTTAAAGAACCAATCACCTTTTGGAAGGTAACAAGACTTACAAAGTATGCTAGTAAGTTACTACATGCTTTTATAAACTTTCAAGTTCATAAGTTTATAGTTTATGCTTGTTTTTGACTAGTTTGGTAAATAAAGATGGTATGTTGTTGATTGTTGATGATGTTTTAAAAGAAAATAAACACATGTTTTGAAAACATGGGAAACCTCCATTTTTAGGGGAAACTCTGTCAAAATTTCTATAAAATTCTGACACTTAGAAAAATATAAATTTTTGAGAAACTTATCCCCTAAAAATGTATCTCAAAGTATTTACCAAGGTTTCCCTAATTTTTGTGACAAGAAATGATGATTTCTTCAAGATTAAAATTTATATTAAGTATGTATATTTTTGAGAAAAATATATATATTTATTGATTACAAAACTTTGTGCTAAGTGTATGTGGTATGTATTATACGTGATAGTGTATTAGGACTTAAAATACACTAAATACTCTTGAGAAGTAAAAACACAAAATACATATGCAACATACAAGATACATAATTCGGGTGCAAAATACAAGAAACTTATATTTATTTTTAAGAAAATAATATAAGTAAGACACTTAGTTAAAAATATAAATTATTTTTAACACAAGAAAACATATACAAAAGATAGTGATTGTACTTGTGCGATACAAGTCTAGTGACTAACGTTAAGAAAACACGTATAGGTCACGACGTTAATTAAGCAAATCCGGTAAAGTTTACGACGCAAAGGAACGCAAAGTTGTGAGTTCATGCTCCCCCTTTTCTTTAACTGTTTTTCGGTTTTATAACTCTCGGGGGTGAAATACATGTTACAAATATTACAATGTTTACAAATGGTACGATAATAAGAAGCACACTTGGTGAGAACGAGTACCGAGTATGATGCGCTTTAAGAAATGCCTAGAAAATACTAGATCATGTGAGCATAGACTAGATATTGAAATGCCATCAATACTTAATTAGGGACGAGGGTTAGATCTAACGGGTATGGCCGAACCCCACTTATGGTCACAACTAGAACCTTGTAGTGCTTCGGAGTCCCAGTCGAGGTTAATCGACACAGTCGAGGGTAATCGACACAGTCAAGGGAAATTGACGCAGACGAGGTTAATCGACACCGTCGAGGAAAATCGACAAGGGTATGAGCCAATACTAGTGCTCCCTATGTCCTCACATGCCTTAATGTCCTTGTACAAACATTCAATTACTACGTGGTGTACACAAGAAAACTTGATTTATACAAGAATACTTTATTTATACAAGATACATACCATGTTTTCATACAAGGTATGTAAAACGCATGAACTCGCTCAACTTTATGTTGATGTTTTCCAAAATTACATGTATTTCAGGTGACAGGATGGATCTTGGGCGCAAGTGTCGTAACTAGAAGTAGACTACAAGCTTAGATGTCATCCACTTTTGTTGAATTGTAACCTAGATGAAGGTTGTGTTTTAAAACTTAAGTAATTATGTGTTTGTAATACTCAAAATTTTCTGAATGGATGAACATCGTTTTAATCATGTAGTTGTTTATTATGATTGAATGCAATGATAACAAACTAGTCACACATCGTACGCTTCCGCAAAAGACAGGGTGTGACAGTTTGGTATCAGAGCTTCGATTGTAGTGAACTAGGATTCTTTCTCGAGTCTAGACTACAATCACTAGAGTTCTCTCACGAAAACATTTTTACAAAAAGGTTTTCATTGCATTCACGTAAACGCCAAGATCCATGAGTCCACAATTTTTCAAAGAAGAGACAAGGCAAGGACATTAGTAGGGAATACCCTCAAAATAAGGTGCCAACCAAGGCATAGTCTACATTAAAATTGCTTGATTATGCTAAGTAGCATATTTGTTATTGATATACATACATACGAATAAGTGTACGGAATAAATATTGACGTGAATACATACAAATAAGTGTACGGAATGATTATTGACGTGAATAAGATACTTTCGACTCCAACTCCTATTACTGTACGTGACTCGCACGATGAAGCTATCGACCTCGTGTCCTTTGCAAAGCTCATGGCTGGGAGTGATTACCAAACAAGAATCTGAGCTTGCTTCCGTAGGAAATGGCTGCTCTTCTCTCTCGATCGCGAGGGTGCCTGACTACGATAGTGACGACGAGGCAGAGGCGGCAACCTTGAACGAATTCTTAATCAACGGGACGAGATCCCTGCGGCTTATGTGAAGCAAGATTGACGACATACTTGACCAGAAAAGGAAGATGAAGTATTCATCACGAAGATGCCCCTCCAACTACTAGGAATGCTCTCTATTCCTATTCCATCATATCATCATGCCTATACGCGCGTAACGATAACGAATGTTAGCGCATGGACCACCGCAATGGTCCTTTCCATGACAAAGGTATAAGGACAGTAGTGTCCCCTCCTTGATTGATCATCTGCTTGGACGAGAGAAAATTTGGGGTAACTGTGCAAGACAATTTATTATTACGGGGGCCCACGTAATAACGACTTGTAGTGTACAGAAATCCTGGTGGACTCTGCGGGCCGAGCTAATGAAAACCACACAAAATTAATCTATAGGTGTCCTCACCTTCATCTGGTAGAACAATACATAGACCATTGCTTTAGCACTTTTAAAGTAGGAAACCTGTCTTTGCCTACTTCGTGCCTGACACTTCTACCGGCGTACGAGACGTTTGGGAGCCGATATATAAGCAAGAGAAGAGGAATGACATTCAGAAAGATTCAGCGACGTTACACTCTCTATCACCTCTACACGAACAACCCCATCTCTGGGAAAATATACACATCAATAAAGCTAATATAGTAGGAAATAACTGAAACCTAAATGACCGAGGCGATGTAGCCTCGAGTTCATTTTATTACAAACAATAAGCCAAGTTGGTAAGCGTATGTGAAGGCTCAGTAACTGTTTCCTCGCTCATACATTGATTATATATACATGTGAAATTGGGTGATTACATGATGGCATATGGTGCTATGTATCTCATAGACAATTAAAATGTTGTCTAAACCTACTTCATACCATTTTGGCAGAAGAGAATGCCGCCCAGACGAGACACAAACACCAGTACGTTACCAAGGACAGAAGCCGAGCTTCAAGAGCGAATCTCACAGGCAATTGCTCGACATGAAGCCCTCCGCTCCGAACACAGCGGTGGCACTACCGGAAATAACCCTCCAACTGACTGCACTTATAAACAATTCCTAGACTGCAAGCCATTATGTGACAACCGGTAATTTACGGCTCATAATTACGCGATTAACGCGATAATAAATAGTGTTTACAACGCTAATTAACTTAACCAGGCCCTTGGAGTGCCCAGGAACGTTTGTTCAGCTATACAGTACGCGTATGAAGATTCGCGAGGAATCTGCGGAACAACAAATGACAACGGACTGAAACCGTACAAAAAAAAAAAAAAAAAACTGACGACACCGACAAAAAAATGGATGTTACACGAATAGTTCATGCGTATGGAGTTTGGGTCACGATATCGGGTCTCGTAGGAATTACGGGTTACTTACACATGAGATGGGCTTGTGGGCCCTGGGACCAAGCCCAAAACCCACAAACCTAAACCTGCACATAATATATTAGATTTTAAAGATCTATACAAAATCTGCCCAAATCTCCACAAGATCCCTAATATATTTTGTCTAATAAAAAAAATGGAATATGCAAAATCTCTTTAAAGGATCTTTATTCAGTGAATAAAACATATGACCTGAATCTTATTTAAATGCACAATAGACATAAGGAACCCTAAGTTCTATAAATAAGACCCATCCATCCTCTACATACACACTCAAACTTTACTCTCTTCTCTCTCGGTTTCATATACAACCACAGAAAAATCAACTCTCACAAAGAAAACCCAAATAAAACCCTCCCTCCTCTCCTTCTTGTCTGATTATTGGAGCCGAAATTCCGGCTGTATATCCGGCCAAGCACACGTACATACATACACCCCCCTCTCCTCGTTCAGCAAGACGAACCACCACCACTGTTTGGTGGTGGTGAGCGGCGGCGATGGGGCCAGACGGGAGAGAGATCGAGAGAGAGGCTGAGAGGCGAGAGAGAAAGGGAGGACCGACGGTCGAAGACTCGGACCGCCGGTCAGTTCTTTTGTCCGGAGGACAACATCAAAAGTCTGGCAGTGGAGTGCGGCGATGGTGGTATTCACGACATCAGGAGCGGCGAGGTTGCTGTTGGCAGCGGTGGTGGTGGTGACCGGTGGTTCCTGTCACGGACCGGTAGTCCTTGCTTTGATCCGTCGGGTTTCACGGTAAGACCCACTCCCCAAGCTTATTTCTTGTTTCCTTTCTTTGGAGATTTGGAAGAGATGACAATGCTCACTGTTGTTGATAATGATGATGATTGGGTTCAAGATGTTTCAGTCACGGCTCGGTTCAGGTTCGGGCGTCTCGGTGAGGTTCAGTCAACAAGTCAGCAGGTTTCGGGTCAGATTTCGGGACTGGGTTGACTCGGTCAACCGAGTCAACTCAGTCAACAGATGGGTTCGGCTCAACAGTGGTTCAAGTCAGTTCGGGTCAGTTTTAAAGCGGGTCGGGTCAACTCACCGAGTCAACTCGGTCAAACCCGAGTCAACTCGGGTCAACACCAGTCAACAGGCGGTCAACAGAAGTCAACGCCAGTTCGGTAAAGCCTAATCAACGCGGAATTTCTAATTATATTTAATTATTGATTTTTATTTATACGCGAAAACGAGCTCGAACCGATAGTTAAAGTATACATTGATTTATCATTTCGTTCATATAAATTGATTATATTGGTTGAATTTGATTGATTAATTGTTGAATCTTGAAAAATAACGACAACTTGTGTTGTCGGGGCGTCCAAAAACAGAGGAACCTCTGTCCGTTTTTCGAGAAAAATTCGTAAACGCGACACGTATTATATTTCAAAAACGACGCTTAATGGAATTCGAGTCTATAATATTTCAAACCTTGATATTTCCAAACGCTTTTACAAATAGATATAATGTTATATTTATTTCAAACGTCGTTAACTCGTATCCTTTTACAAAATAAATATAGCTTATATATTTATTTCGAATATCAAACAACACGATCTTGTTTTATAAAATAAATATAGATATATATTTATTTCAAACACATGAATTCTTTTACAAAATAGATACAGTTTATCTATTCAACGACTCGATAAAGTTCTTATAAAATAAATATAATATTTATTATGAACGCCGAAACGGCATGTACATATATTTTGGCAAAAATATACAAGACGTGATATATATAATACAAATTATTATACGAATATTCCTACATACACAAACGACTTCTCGCGGCAGTTTAACTTAGTCATTTACATTAAGTTAACTATTTACCGTCAAATCGTTCGGTCAACGATTCGGTAGAGCTCGGTAGCACGTAGATTAGTTACCGCATTATTCGAAACTTATTAGATATTCCATGTTCGGAATATTGTAGAATGCACGCTAGCAAGTCAAGTCTTGGAAACGACGTCACGAAGTCGTAATTAGCTAGCTTTGCACAGGAATATTCAGGTGAGTTCATAACCCCACATTTTTACACTTTTATAAATGTTTTCGGGGTGGAAAGACATGCACTTTTTGCAAAGCATACAAGAATTATATATTTCTAAACCATGTTACAAAGAACACAAATGGTTTACGAAAAGCTTATGATTTATACCGGTTTTCCAAACAAGCGTATTTTTCTGAAAATACAAATACAAGAGTTTAAAAATACATGAGTTATGGTATGAAAATATAAAAATATAAGAAACGCACTTGGTGAGGACGAGAACCAAGTAGGATGCGTTATGAGAAATGATAACAAGAAACGCACTTGGTGAGGACGAGAACCAAGTAGGATGCGTTATGAGAATGATAACAAGAAACGCACTTGGTGAGAACGAGAACCAAGTAGGATGCGTTATGAGAAATAGTGTCACGAATAGGGTACAGAAGCACCATTAATCAACGTATACATTCAGACCGCAGAACAAAAGGTTAGATCTAACGGGTGCCTGGCAGCCACACTCCCGGTCGGGGCGAGAACCGAGGAGTGCTTTTGTGTCTCAGAATATACCAATTAAATGCCTTAGGTTTGGTGACTTCCTATGACGTGTCACATGTTAATGGCCTTGCAACCCATTAACAATCCTGATATTTACAGGAATACTTTAATTACATGAAATTCATACCATACTAAAACTTGATAAATACTTGAAGTACGTGGGGTACTCAAGAAAATTAGAATTATACTTGAAGTACGTGGGGTACTCAAGAAGATTAGAATTATACATAAGTACTTGGTGTACACATGAATACTTGAATTATACATGAAAACTTGATTTATACATGACACAAACTATGTTTTCATACAGAGTTTCAAGTAACTCGACAAGAAAATGATTTTAAAATTCGTTTTCTCAATACTACATCAAAAACCGGTTATTCAAAAAGATTTATTTCAAATCTTTTACAAACAAACTATGAACTCGCTCAACTTTATGTTGATTTTTCGCATGTTTCTTTCTCAGGTTGCTTTTCAAAGTTATGGCACGGTTGGAATAGGAGAACCATCTAGAGTCGAGTACTTAGTGGGCGTTCAATTTCTAAAAGACTTAGCTTATTTGCTTCCGCTGTGTAATGAAGATACCAGTCCAGTCACGCCAATACTCTGATATTTCGGGGTGTGACAGATTGGTATCAGAGCTATAGGTTACAGCGAATAGGGTTCTCTGTAGAGATACCTAGGCTCTAACCTCATATTTCTCTGGGGAC
The DNA here is from genome assembly GCA_030545235.1 of Helianthus tuberosus. NCBI lineage: Eukaryota > Viridiplantae > Streptophyta > Magnoliopsida > Asterales > Asteraceae > Helianthus > Helianthus tuberosus. The sequence continues at coordinate 42,437 of JARYGA010000389.1, read as the reverse complement.
TTAGATTATTCAAACGTTGAATACATACAGAACGCATAGTACTCGAATATGGTCTCCAACCGTTGCCGAAAAACAAACAGTCAAGATGTTGTTTTTAAACATACGCTAAAGTTGTGTTTTACACACGGTACACAAAACAGTCGCATACAGTACACAAAACCCTGAGAGCTTAGGAAACATGCATATAAGACCTTCGGAAACTTATTTAGAAGTTCATTAAAGGTCATCACGTAGGTACTGCAAAGATTAATTCGGCCACACACAACTATACATATTGTTTATGATGTTTTAACTTCCCGAGCAGGCAGCCTACACATAACGAAACGCTAGTGCACGAGAATACATAGAACTCGAATTTTACGTCAACAGATGTCGGAGTGCATCACATTCTACGCAAAACGAAACGCTAGCGCACAGGTATACGTGAGACTTAAGCTATACATCAACGGAGGTTGAAGTACGTCACATGCAACTATCGATCAGGAAGCGGCAGTGGGCACGTGGTCCTGCAAACGACACAAGTCATGCTAAGAAGAAGACGTATGTCTCCGCAGTCCCCCTAACCCATTAATGGCGAATACGATATGTTTGACATTCTATGGTAATGTCACCTAACAACTGGTCGTCACATCCAACCCCAGGTAAAGTCCTTAAATTTCTTTTATTGAAATTTTGACTTTCACACTTACTGAGTAGATTTTCGTATCTCTACTCCTCTTAATGGTCATTGTATCACAATCATTTCCGTCAGTATAGCGAATACTCATTTGCTTCGTTTCTTGAAAATTCATATGATACGCATGCATCGTTTGTTACGCATGTGGTTTCGTTTCGAATAAGCGTTTCATCAAAGTTCAAATATTATTTCGCTAAATCTAATTTTTGATTCGTGATTCGAATGACCCGCGTTATTGAAATTGTTGGCTTCTTTGTTATCAAGTCAACACACTTTCTTGAAATTTCTTTTCTTTTCAAACTACGTACATGGTTTTTCGTTGTGACCATGCCGAAAGTTTTCTTGTCGACACATGTATTTATTGTCGGCTTGCGCCGAAATCAAATTCAATTGTTTGAACTTGTTCATTACACATATTCAATTCAAGACACCATATGATGTATTGAAGGCATCATATTCGAATTCGTTTTAACAAGCGTTTCATTTGTTCTAAGTCGTAGTAGATTTGTTTGGTCTACGACTCCATTAAGTCATTTGTTGATTTCGACACCTTGTGGTGTCAAGTACAGACTTGTAGCTTGGGCTAATCATGATTGAGCGTTTTATGCAAAACACAGGTGATACTTGTTCGATCACCGCTATACTTGAATTGTTTCATTCACTACGACACCTTGTGGTGTCAGTACAAACTTGCAGCTTGGGCTGAGCATGATCGAGCGTTTCATGCAAACTAGTACATTTGAGCTTGTTGAAATCTGAATTCATTTACTTGATGCAATCATTTCTAGAATTCATTTGCATATTGTGATACGTCCTTGAATTCACATCATTCGAATAAGTCTTGATTCGATTTCATGATCGTTCACTTTGGTACTATTCGTATTTTCTACACATAACGTAACTCTGAGGAGTTAACGTAGTCTAAATTTCGAGGACGAAATTTTATTAACAGGGGGAGAATGTGACAACCGGTAATTTACGGCTCATAATTACGCGATTAACGCGATAATAAATAGTGTTTACAACGCTAATTAACTTAACCAGGCCCTTGGAGTGCCCAGGAACGTTTGTTCAGCTATACAGTACGCGTATGAAGATTCGCGAGGAATCTGCGGAACAACAAATGACAACGGACTGAAACCGTACAAAAAAAAAAAAAACTGACGACACCGACAAAAAAATGGATGTTACACGAATAGTTCATGCGTATGGAGTTTGGGTCACGATATCGGGTCTCGTAGGAATTACGGGTTACTTACACATGAGATGGGCTTGTGGGCCCTGGGACCAAGCCCAAAACCCACAAACCTAAACCTGCACATAATATATTAGATTTTAAAGATCTATACAAAATCTGCCCAAATCTCCACAAGATCCCTAATATATTTTGTCTAATAAAAAAAAATGGAATATACAAAATCTCTTTAAAGGATCTTTATTCAGTGAATAAAACATATGACCTGAATCTTATTTAAATGCACAATAGACATAAGGAACCCTAAGTTCTATAAATAAGACCCATCCATCCTCTACATACACACTCAAACTTTACTCTCTTCTCTCTCGGTTTCATATACAACCACAGAAAAATCAACTCTCACAAAGAAAACCCAAATAAAACCCTCCCTCCTCTCCTTCTTGTCTGATTATTGGAGCCGAAATTCCGGCTGTATATCCGGCCAAGCACACGTACATACATACACCCCCCTCTCCTCGTTCAGCAAGACGAACCACCACCACTGTTTGGTGGTGGTGAGCGGCGGCGATGGGGCCAGACGGGAGAGAGATCGAGAGAGAGGCTGAGAGGCGAGAGAGAAAGGGAGGACCGACGGTCGAAGACTCGGACCGCCAGTCAGTTCTTTTGTCCGGAGGACAACATCAAAAGTCTGGCAGTGGAGTGCGGCGATGGTGGTATTCACGACATCAGGAGCGGCGAGGTTGCTGTTGGCAGCGGTGGTGGTGGTGACCGGTGGTTCCTGTCACGGACCGGTAGTCCTTGCTTTGATCCGTCGGGTTTCACGGTAAGACCCACCCCCCAAGCTTATTTCTTGTTTCCTTTCTTTGGAGATTTGGAAGAGATGACAATGCTCACTGTTGTTGATAATGATGATGATTGGGTTCAAGATGTTTCAGTCACGGCTCGGTTCAGGTTCGGGCGTCTCGGTGCGGTTCAGTCAACAAGTCAGCAGGTTTCGGGTCAGATTTCGGGACTGGGTTGACTCGGTCAACCGAGTCAACTCAGTCAACAGATGGGTTCGGCTCAACAGTGGTTCAAGTCAGTTCGGGTCAGTTTTAAAGCGGGTCGGGTCAACTCACCGAGTCAACTCGGTCAAACCCGAGTCAACTCGGGTCAACACCAGTCAACAGGCGGTCAACAGAAGTCAACGCCAGTTCGGTAAAGCCTAATCAACGCGGAATTTCTAATTATATTTAATTATTGATTTTTATTTATACGCGAAAACGAGCTCGAACCGATAGTTAAAGTATACATTGATTTATCATTTCGTTCATATAAATTGATTATATTGGTTGAATTTGATTGATTAATTGTTGAATCTTGAAAAATAACGACAACTTGTGTTGTCGGGGCGTCCAAAAACAGAGGAACCTCTGTCCGTTTTTCGAGAAAAATTCGTAAACGCGACACGTATTATATTTCAAAAACGACGCTTAATGGAATTCGAGTCTATAATATTTCAAACCTTGATATTTCCAAACGCTTTTACAAATAGATATAATGTTATATTTATTTCAAACGTCGTTAACTCGTATCCTTTTACAAAATAAATATAGCTTATATATTTATTTCGAATATCAAACAACACGATCTTGTTTTATAAAATAAATATAGATATATATTTATTTCAAACACATGAATTCTTTTACAAAATAGATACAGTTTATCTATTCAACGACTCGATAAAGTTCTTATAAAATAAATATAATATTTATTATGAACGCCGAAACGGCATGTACATATATTTTGGCAAAAATATACAAGACGTGATATATATAATACAAATTATTATACGAATATTCCTACATACACAAACGACTTCTCGCGGCAGTTTAACTTAGTCATTTACATTAAGTTAACTATTTACCGTCAAATCGTTCGGTCAACGATTCGGTAGAGCTCGGTAGCACGTAGATTAGTTACCGCATTATTCGAAACTTATTAGATATTCCATGTTCGGAATATTGTAGAATGCACGCTAGCAAGTCAAGTCTTGGAAACGACGTCACGAAGTCGTAATTAGCTAGCTTTGCACAGGAATATTCAGGTGAGTTCATAACCCCACATTTTTACACTTTTATAAATGTTTTCGGGGTGGAAAGACATGCACTTTTTGCAAAGCATACAAGAATTATATATTTCTAAACCATGTTACAAAGAACACAAATGGTTTACGAAAAGCTTATGATTTATACCGGTTTTCCAAACAAGCGTATTTTTCTGAAAATACAAATACAAGAGTTTAAAAATACATGAGTTATGGTATGAAAATATAAAAATATAAGAAACGCACTTGGTGAGGACGAGAACCAAGTAGGATGCGTTATGAGAAATGATAACAAGAAACGCACTTGGTGAGGACGAGAACCAAGTAGGATGCGTTATGAGAATGATAACAAGAAACGCACTTGGTGAGAACGAGAACCAAGTAGGATGCGTTATGAGAAATAGTGTCACGAATAGGGTACAGAAGCACCATTAATCAACGTATACATTCAGACCGCAGAACAAAAGGTTAGATCTAACGGGTGCCTGGCAGCCACACTCCCGGTCGGGGCGAGAACCGAGGAGTGCTTTTGTGTCTCAGAATATACCAATTAAATGCCTTAGGTTTGGTGACTTCCTATGACGTGTCACATGTTAATGGCCTTGCAACCCATTAACAATCCTGATATTTACAGGAATACTTTAATTACATGAAATTCATACCATACTAAAACTTGATAAATACTTGAAGTACGTGGGGTACTCAAGAAAATTAGAATTATACTTGAAGTACGTGGGGTACTCAAGAAGATTAGAATTATACATAAGTACTTGGTGTACACATGAATACTTGAATTATACATGAAAACTTGATTTATACATGACACAAACTATGTTTTCATACAGAGTTTCAAGTAACTCGACAAGAAAATGATTTTAAAATTCGTTTTCTCAATACTACATCAAAAACCGGTTATTCAAAAAGATTTATTTCAAATCTTTTACAAACAAACTATGAACTCGCTCAACTTTATGTTGATTTTTCGCATGTTTCTTTCTCAGGTTGCTTTTCAAAGTTATGGCACGGTTGGAATAGGAGAACCATCTAGAGTCGAGTACTTAGTGGGCGTTCAATTTCTAAAAGACTTAGCTTATTTGCTTCCGCTGTGTAATGAAGATACCAGTCCAGTCACGCCAATACTCTGATATTTTGGGGTGTGACACATTAAACTTTGATGGCACAGGAGGTGCTGTTGCGTTTGTTCGTTGGACAGAAAAGACTGACTCCGTTCTAAGAATGAGTAACTGTTCACCTCAACAGAGCGTTACCTATATCTCAGGGTTGTTTTTGGATGACGCACTCTCCTGGTGGAACCTTCAGGTTCAAACCCTTGGTGCAGATGCTGCTTATGCACTGAGCTGGGACGAGCTCAAGGAAATGATGGAAAATAAATACTGTTCTAGGGCTGAAATCCAGAAGCTTGAGGGGGAGTTCTGGAATTTGAAAATGGACGGACCGAAGATTCCTGAATACGTCCAACGATTTCACGACTTGTCTAGGGTCGTCCCCTACTTAGTCAAACCAGAATTCAAAAGGATTGAACGATTCATTTGGGGACTTGCACCTCAAATTAGGAGCTTGGTTACTACCTCAAGGCCTCCGACTATCGCAGAGGCTATCGATTTAAGCGTTACGCTTACTGAAGAAGCTCTACGTGCGAGAAAATTTTCGGAATCTGAGGATAACAAGAAAGAGACTCATGTGGAGTCATCAGGCAACAAGAAAAGGAAGTCTTCAAGCCTAAAAACGGGCACCCAAGTCAGCTATGGAAGCCCTAAAGCAAACAAAAGAAAGAAAGTGAATCATCCGCATGGCAGAAAAACTGATGGAGCCACTAATAAGGCCGGTGGTAAAATTCACTCGGGGACTAAGCCGAGGTGCGGGGAATGCAATTTTCACCATGAAGGTCGATATCTGAGGCCTAAGTGCGGGAAGTGTGGAAAGGAAGGGCACAGCAAGGACACCTGTTGGGCGAAGGACCCAGATGGAAGAAATAAGAGAATACCAGGTTGCTACAAATGTGGTGAAGCAGGGCACTTTAGGAAAGATTGCCCTAAGAAGAAACAAGCAAGGAAGGGTTTTCACGATCGAAACTCGTGAAGCACGCCAGGATCCAGATGCGGTTATGGGTACGTTCCCTATTAACCAACCTTATGCATCTATTTCTGAATTATACAGGCATCAGCTTTAACCTTGCCTGCTTAGAACTTGAGAAACTGCTTGGCCTAGTTTCGAGTAAAATAGACGTCCCGTATTCTTTAGAAATGGGCATATAGAAGGCTAGTTTAAACAGTCAAAGCAATTAAGGATTGTATTTAGGGACTCAGAAGGCCGGAACCTTCTGTTACCATTAACTTAGGAAGTCATGATATGATAGTCAGCATGGATTGGAAATCCAAGTATAGAACTGAAGTCGTTCGTTATAAGGAAAAATCAGTCGCACCCCTCTTGCGAATGATGAAACATTATAGTACACAACCTTCTTGCAATAGGTCCAAGGGTGCTAGACCCCACAAGGCAGCGGATCTACGACATCCCTCATTGGTCGAAGAGCATAGAAACGCCTCCAAGTAGACTGAAGAGCCTGAGAACATCCCCGTGACGGAAGAAGTTCCAGTAGCCTTTTCGGAAGACTTGCCAGGAATACCTCCACGACAACAAGAGAAGTTTAAGATGAATCTCGTGCCAGGAGCGGCACCAGTGCCGAATGACGCCTTACCGACTAGCTTCGTCCGCGAAGCATGAGCCTCCGATATAACTGCAAGAACTGCTAGATAGAAGGAAATAAGGACATGACATCCTTAGTTAAGGACATGAGGAGAAAGTTGATAGTTCCATTTGCGTAAATTCCAGAGAATTGAGAATCAGAATCCTTTGCCAATGACTGATAACATAAACAGACAAAATCGTAAGATCCTAGTTGCCACTCAAGGATCAACTTGAGGACGGGATGTCCTCAACTGTGAATACCAGAAGGAAATATCCCTGAAACGACCTTTAGGACTCGCTTCGAGCATTACGAGTTCCTTGTCGTATCATTTGGCTTAACACATGCATCGACAATGTTCATGGACCTCATGAATCGAACGTGTAAGCCATACCTGGATAAGAACATGTAAGCCATACCTGGATAAGACATGTACTTATTGACTACATTCTTATATGGCCAACGACCAAGGTAGGTCGTGAGCAACAGTTGCAATTTACCTTGCAACTCTTAGAGAAAAAGAACAGTTATGTGCTATGATGACGAAAAGCGGATTTCGAATTCGCGAGGTGAGAACTTTAAGATACATGATGGATAAGGATGAAATTCATGCCAACCCTGCAACCAAGAGCTAAGGAGCTAGAGTTGCAATTATGTGACGCTTCTCGACAAAGTCTCAATTGTACGTCGATGCAACAAGACCACAACATTGCATACGCGGCACATTTATTAAGGAATCATAAGAAGAAACCTTGAGCTAGATACAGTAATTGCGTGCCGCAAATTTGGCGTCATTACATGAAAGAAAATGTAACACCTGTGTCATTTCAACCATCAAACAAATGCCAAACCAATGAAATAATGTATTTCATACTTTGGACTTGTATAAATATGTGTATCTTTTGCACATATCAACTCATGTTCGATTTCAAGCTCTAAATCGCTTTCTGGAAGGTTATACACGCACTGATGCGTAAATATAACCAGTTTAACGCAAAAAACACTCCGGAATAGTGAAATAGGCTTAACATACCTTAAATAACCTTTACATAACTTAGATATAAGTTTTGGAAGGTTTGGTGTGGTGAAATCAAAGTTTAATCGCTTACAGGGACTAAAGTTGACAAACTGCGAAAGTATGCCAATTTGAACTGTAACAGATATTCCGGAACATGACCATAAGTTAAACATACCATAAATATCCTTTACATAGCTTAGAAATAGGCTCTGAGGTGTTCGGTGTGCTAAAATAAACTTTTGTGTCATTCAGGGACTAAAAGTGTCAAAAAGTGCACAAGTTTGCATTTTTACGCATAACTTACGTTCTGAATACATCCGGACATCCAAAAATTTATGTAAGCACTATAATATTTTATTTTAGTGTTCGCCATAAGAAAAATCCATTCGTCGTGTCATTTGGATCGTTTTTCGCGCTTATGCGCATTCCGTCGTAATTAAGCGAACATCGCGTTCGTACGGCCAAACGAACCAACATCCGGCATATTTTTGAGCATGTTTTGAGTTCCCTATACTTTAACTTCATTTTAGAGCCTTGAAATGAGGTTAACGGGGTTCAAACGCATCGAAAAAGGCCTTAAACACGTGCAGGGACCATTTCTGCCAACTTTGAAACATTTCTGAATCAGAGGGGTGCTAGCGTAGCGCGAGCCCTATAGGCTTTACCAGTCGCGCTACGCGACTGCCTATGCTGGACAGAAAACATGCAGAAATATCAGTTTTGCACTTTCGGGACCAGATTCGATGTATTAGCCGTTGTTTAATTCACAACCACACATTCTAACATGCTTAGTCAGCGGATAAGGATGAAATTTAGGCACCATAACCTTGCAACACATGTATGGATGGAATTTAAGCACCTAAACACCATAACTTTGCAACACATGTATGGATGGAATTTAAGCACCTAAACACCATAACTTTGCAACACATGTACGGATGGGATTAAGGCACGTTTTCCATGAAACGATCTTAACGGTTCGGGTATTCCTATAAATACCCCATACCCCCCATTGCTAAAATCACTAGAAACTTGATTTGAGAAACTCTAAGTTGAAACATTTGTTTCATACCTGAGATTTTTGAATCGAGTTTAGCATTCGGGGACCCTTCGTAAGTATTCTTTCGTTCTTTTCCTTATTTTACTGCTTTTCGAGTCAGAAAGTCAAACTTTGTTTGACTTTCAGCGTTGACCAGTAATGGTCAATGCGAAGTTCGTTTGAACTTCGCAACGTGAGTGTAATCACGTTGGTCATAGTCCCTTGGGACTATGCCCACTGATTACCACGTTGTTTAGGGTCGTAGGGTAAGCGATCTGATAAATCGCTTATACCTCGAACCCGACCCAGTTTGGTCGATCATTAGGATCCGACCAAACACATTAGGTGACCATAGTAGGTAGGGAATAACCTTCTGAGGTTATACCCTATGGTCACATCGTTTAAGTAGTTGTATGATAGGTAGTTTATATGCCTTAGGTAAATTACCAGAATACCCTTTTCATGTATAATTGGTAATTAAGCATATGTAACCTAAACCTTTGTCACATAACTGATTATGTAATATGTTTAGGCATATAACACTTGTCATAGGGCTAGTTAGGCGGTCCGAACGCGTTTCACGCGAACGACGCGTTAAAGTAGCATAAGCTACCTAAACGGGTCGTAATGGGTCGAAATCACTTAGGTTAAGTTTCATTTAGTATGTAGGCTTTGATTAACCATATCACATGAGTTCCTACACTCATTTGGTTTACAAACCCTAATGCTACCCAGTCTTCCGATTTAGGTCCGGTTTATTAATGTAGTTACCTATATTAGGTGCCGTTTGATATTCCGCGATCTCTAGCATTGCTTGGTGGTTATCCTAGGACTTCTGAGCAATCTCAAGTGAGTACATAGACCCCTCTTTTACTGTTTTCCAAACTGTTTTGGGGTGGAACACATGTGCCTACCTGTTACTTTCATGCTTTCCTGTTTTCACATCATAGACATGCTATGTTCGTTAGTACATTATAGTACATGATTTCAATACACTTTATGCTATGTATGTCCATTATGTGCATACTTAGTACATTGTTTTTCATTGCTTTTCTGTTGCATATGCTTATCCAGCATATGAACACATTATACTACATATTGAACCGTTGTAAACATTTGACTATGTGAACCGTTGTAATCATTCGACTATGTGATCCGTTGATATCTGTGAACCGTTTGTATCTGTGATCCGTTGATATCTGTGAACCGTTTGTATCTGTGAACTGTTTGTATCTGTGAACCGTTTGTATCTGTGAACCGTTTGTATCTGTGAACCGTTTGTATCTGTGAACCGTTTGTATCTGTGAACCGTTTGTATCTGTGAACCGTTTGTATCTGTGAACCGTATTTGACCATACATAAACATTTCTACTATTGTTAAACATTACTTTGGTGGTTTGGTTTGATTAAATGATTAAGTAACGATACGTGTGTAATATGATACAAGCATGGTGGATACGCCGCTAGTACTTCCTATATATAAGTGTTTGTATGGTATTACATATCGTAGCGTTATTTGAATCATTTCAGTTTGAGACATATAACATTTTATACAAATAACATATTTTTCACAAGACATTGTTTTACAAACAACTTATCTTATACAAACCCATTTTTACTATGGTTATTCATTTAACCATACATTATTCACTTATTTATACATATCATCTGAACTCATTGTTTTTCAAATGATTTACAAAACAAAGCAAATTACAAGGTTCATGACTAAAAATTTTCTCAAACATAAGTCATGGAACCTATTTTCACAAAACCTATGTATCTCACAGGCATTTTTATGCTGACGTACCTATTTTCACATGTGTTTTTCAGGAGCTGTTGCATAAGATGATCAAGATACACATAGGCAGACTTGGGCTTTAGTGACAATAAAAGATGCAAGACTAGTTAATTATGTTGTATTTCTTTGTTTGTTAAGACATTGTAACACCTTTAATCAATAAAAACGAAACTTCAATTGCCATGGATTTGAAACAATTAATTCTGTTACAACACTCCCCGATGTTTCCGCCACGTTTTGTATGTTCTACGTGGTCGGGGTGTGACAGAAAAGATGGTATCAGAGCCAATGGTTATAGGGAATTAGGTTATTAGTAATGCTTTGACCTAGTCTATAACTTTCTTAGGACCCTAACGCGAGTTTACTTGCGTTTAGTCATAAAACAATACCGTCACCTATCCTTAGGCGACTACCACAACAAGAACATAATTTTTCGAAACCGTTTTGAAAACTAATCATCTGTTCTAGGATGATTTATTGTAAGGTTTTGAACCCTCTGTTATATGGTTTTGAACCCCTTTGAATTTTCAAAATCTCGTCAAGGTTTTGGGTTTTAAATAATGTGAACACGTGCAAACTGGAAGGGTGAATGCCTGTATTCTGGGTTTTCTGTCTAGGCAAGCACTTCGTATACATCTCAACCAGACGCGAGACCAGTTGTGCTTACCTGGGAATTCTTGGGATGAGTGTTCACTTATAGGCGAGCATGTCTTCGCGAAACATTATTTTTGACCTATTTACTTTGATTAATCACCGAGGTCGTTTGTTGCTTTGTAGTAACAAACAAATGACCACTATCCATTGCTTTCATCAAATTTGTTTCATCTCATTCTTTTCATCTAATTCTCTCACTCGTTTCCTTTCATGTTTCCTCTTTTAGAATGCCTCCTCGACGCGAAAACCAGATAGAGACTGCCGAGTTGGCAGAAATCATTGCGCAGCAAATGGCTGCTCAATTCCCAAACCTCTTTGCTCAATGGAATCAAGCCAACAACAACAACAATGGTCCATGCAATTTCAAGAGTTTTAACTCGGCGAAACCACTCAAGTTTAGTGGTTCTGAGGGAGCGACTGGGCTTCTTCAATGGTTCGAGAGCATTGAGAATACTTTCCGCCATGTGCAGTGTCCTGACAATCGCAAGGTCGAGTTTGCTTCTAGTGTGTTCCAGAAGAGAGCCCTTACGTGGTGGAACGGTATTATGAGAGATCGTGGTGCAGAAGTTTCTCTAGCACAGACATGGGCTGAACTTAGGGCCCTTATGATGAAGGAGTTCTGTCCTCGACATGAGATCAGGGCTTTGGAAAGGGAATTCGACAATCTTGAGCAAGACAGCGGTGAGCATCGAGCCTACACGGACCGTTATGAAGAGTTAAGTCTGTTATGCCCAAACATGGTCACGCCTTTGGATAAGGCAATCGAAAAGTACATTGATGGCCTCCCTGACTCAATACAAGACATTTTGACTGGTAGCAACCCTACTACAGTTAGACAGGCCATTGAGCTATCTGCAACCTTGACTGAATCAAAGATCAGGAAAGGTAAACTTTTCCGAAAAGGTGACAAGAAGCCGGTCGAAGAATCGAAACCAATCGAGGAATCAAAGATCTTGGATGAACAGACTGGATCCCCTAAGAGGTCAAAGAAGCGAAAGGCTTCTCAGAACTACGCTGTGGTCGCTCACAACGATCAAGCCGTCCTCAACCAACCAGCTCAACCCCCTGCCAGGAAACCCTACAACGGAACTGCACCCTTGTGCAACCAATGTGGCCTACATCATGCTGGGGTGAAGTGCCGCACATGCCAAGTTTGCGGACTTATAGGTCATACAGCTAGGGTTTGCCCAATCGCAGCTGCACCAAATCAATCTGGCAACAATCCTGCTCAAGCTCGTTTTCCACAGGGATCTTGCTACAACTGTGGCGAGATGGGCCATTTTCGTAGGAATTGCCCAAGGCTTGCTAATGCAAATCCAGCGCAGGGATGAGCATATGATCAACCAGAAGACAACATCGTTTAGAAATAATCACGTCTTATGTATTATTTTCTTTTGTTGTCAAGATCCAAGAAACAGTTGTTATCGTTGTTTATAAATAAATCTTTTATTTACATTGCAATGTATTTATGTGATTGTATGAATAAACAACATATCCCCTACAATACCGACAATCAAGGAACCGCATTCCTTGAAGAACAGACTACTCCCAAATTTCTTCCATTGTATGATCTCTTGCGTTTTTCACGAAAATACTAAGTACCCGTTTCTTCCAAGAGAAACGAAGTACGAGGTGCCAAGTTAATTGCAATCAATAACAAGATAATAACAATTAAACAACTATGTGATTATGTGCTTATGAACATTACAAGACAAACTGTGCGGACTATGCAAGGAATTGCGTAATTATGGATGCATACATAATTATGGAATTTAGTGCACAGAAACCACAGCGAGCTTTGTCATGTACCTAGAAGTTAACCCTATTCATTTCCAATTCTGATGAAGTATCCGTTGAGGAAAAATGAACTAGCTATTCATTTTTCACTTCTGAAGAATATCCGTTGAGGAAATGAATATCCGTTTATCCTTCATTTCCAATTCTGAAGAATACCCGTTGAGGAAAATGACTCCGTTTGTGCATTTTCGTTCTGAAGAGTATCCGTCGAGGGAAATGAATATCCGTTTATCCTTCATTTCCAATTCTGAAGAATACCCGTTGAGGAAAATGACTCCGTTTGTGCATTTTCGTTCTGAAGAGTATCCGTCGAGGGAAATGAATATCCGTTTATTTAATCCTTCATTTCCGAACCTGAGGAAACAACCGATGAAAATGACTCCGTTAGTTCATTTTCGTTTCTGAAGATTATCCGTTGAGGAAATGAATATCCGTTGTTTAATCCTTCATTTCCGAACCTGAGGAAACAACCGTTGAAAATGACTCCGTTAGTTCACTTTCGTTTCTGAAGATTATCCATTGAGGAAATGAATATTCGTTGTTTAATCCTTCATTTCCGAACCTGAGGAAACAACCGTTGAAAATGACTCCGTTAGTTCATTTTCGTTTCTGAAGATTATCCGTTGAGGAAATGAATATCCGTTTATCTATCATTTTCATTTCCGTTTCTGAAGAAGCAACCGTTGAAAATGACTCCGTTTGTTCATTTTCGTTTCTGAAGATTTGTCCGTTGAGGAAATGAATATCCGTTTGTCTATCATTTTCATTTCCGTTTATGAGGAAGCATCTGTTGAAAGTGACTCCGTTGATTGTCCGTTAAGGAAATGAATCCCCGTTTGTTTATTCCTTCATTTCCGCTTCTGAAGAATACTCGTTGAGGAAAATGACTCCGTTTGTTCATTTTCGTTCTGAAGAATGTCCGTTAAGGAAATGACAGGATTATACTTTACATATCTCTGGTGGTTATCTGACACAAAGTCACAAATAGACTCCTACGAATTAATTTCGGGACGAAATTTCCTAAAGTAGGGGAGACTGTAACACCTGTGTCATTTCAACCATCAAACAAATGCCAAACCAATGAAATAATGTATTTCATACTTTGGACTTGTATAAATATGTGTATCTTTTGCACATATCAACTCATGTTCGATTTCAAGCTCTAAATCGCTTTCTGGAAGGTTATACACGCACTGATGCGTAAATATAACCAGTTTAACGCAACAAACACTCCGGAATAGTGAAATAGGCTTAACATACCTTAAATAACCTTTACATAACTTAGATATAAGTTTTGGAAGGTTTGGTGTGGTGAAATCAAAGTTTAATCGCTTACAGGGACTAAAGTTGACAAACTGCGAAAGTATGCCAATTTGAACTGTAACAGATATTCCGGAACATGACCATAAGTTAAACATACCATAAATATCCTTTACATAGCTTAGAAATAGGCTCTGAGGTGTTCGGTGTGCTAAAATAAACTTTTGTGTCATTCAGGGACTAAAAGTGTCAAAAAGTGCACAAGTTTGCATTTTTACGCATAACTTACGTTCTGAATACATCCGGACATCCAAAAATTTATGTAAGCACTATAATATTTTATTTTAGTGTTCGCCATAAGAAAAATCCATTCGTCGTGTCATTTGGATCGTTTTTCGCGCTTATGCGCATTCCGTCGTAATTAAGCGAACATCGCGTTCGTACGGCCAAACGAACCAACATCCGGCATATTTTTGAGCATGTTTTGAGTTCCCTATAATTTAACTTCATTTTAGAGCCTTGAAATGAGGTTAACGGGGTTCAAACGCATCGAAAAAGGCCTTAAACACGTGCAGGGACCATTTCTGCCAACTTTGAAACATTTCTGAATCAGAGGGGTGCTAGCGTAGCGCGAGCCCTATAGGCTTTACCAGTCGCGCTACGCGACTGCCTATGCTGGACAGAAAACATGCAGAAATATCAGTTTTGCACTTTCGGGACCAGATTCGATGTATTAGCCGTTGTTTAATTCACAACCACACATTCTAACATGCTTAGTCAGCGGATAAGGATGAAATTTAGGCACCATAACCTTGCAACACATGTATGGATGGAATTTAAGCACCTAAACACCATAACTTTGCAACACATGTATGGATGGAATTTAAGCACCTAAACACCATAACTTTGCAACACATGTACGGATGGGATTAAGGCACGTTTTCCATGAAACGATCTTAACGGTTCGGGTATTCCTATAAATACCCCATACCCCCCATTGCTAAAATCACTAGAAACTTGATTTGAGAAACTCTAAGTTGAAACATTTGTTTCATACCTGAGATTTTTGAATCGAGTTTAGCATTCGGGGACCCTTCGTAAGTATTCTTTCGTTCTTTTCCTTATTTTACTGCTTTTCGAGTCAGAAAGTCAAACTTTGTTTGACTTTCAGCGTTGACCAGTAATGGTCAATGCGAAGTTCGTTTGAACTTCGCAACGTGAGTGTAATCACGTTGGTCATAGTCCCTTGGGACTATGCCCACTGATTACCACGTTGTTTAGGGTCGTAGGGTAAGCGATCTGATAAATCGCTTATACCTCGAACCCGACCCAGTTTGGTCGATCATTAGGATCCGACCAAACACATTAGGTGACCATAGTAGGTAGGGAATAACCTTCTGAGGTTATACCCTATGGTCACATCGTTTAAGTAGTTGTATGATAGGTAGTTTATATGCCTTAGGTAAATTACCAGAATACCCTTTTCATGTATAATTGGTAATTAAGCATATGTAACCTAAACCTTTGTCACATAACTGATTATGTAATATGTTTAGGCATATAACACTTGTCATAGGGCTAGTTAGGCGGTCCGAACGCGTTTCACGCGAACGACGCGTTAAAGTAGCATAAGCTACCTAAACGGGTCGTAATGGGTCGAAATCACTTAGGTTAAGTTTCATTTAGTATGTAGGCTTTGATTAACCATATCACATGAGTTCCTACACTCATTTGGTTTACAAACCCTAATGCTACCCAGTCTTCCGATTTAGGTCCGGTTTATTAATGTAGTTACCTATATTAGGTGCCGTTTGATATTCCGCGATCTCTAGCATTGCTTGGTGGTTATCCTAGGACTTCTGAGCAATCTCAAGTGAGTACATAGACCCCTCTTTTACTGTTTTCCAAACTGTTTTGGGGTGGAACACATGTGCCTACCTGTTACTTTCATGCTTTCCTGTTTTCGCATCATAGACATGCTATGTTCGTTAGTACATTATAGTACATGATTTCAATACACTTTATGCTATGTATGTCCATTATGTGCATACTTAGTACATTGTTTTTCATTGCTTTTCTGTTGCATATGCTTATCCAGCATATGAACACATTATACTACATATTGAACCGTTGTAAACATTTGACTATGTGAACCGTTGTAATCATTCGACTATGTGATCCGTTGATATCTGTGAACCGTTTGTATCTGTGATTCGTTGATATCTGTGAACCGTTTGTATCTGTGAACTGTTTGTATCTGTGAACCGTTTGTATCTGTGAACCGTTTGTATCTGTGAACCGTTTGTATCTGTGAACCGTTTGTATCTGTGAACCGTTTGTATCTGTGAACCGTTTGTATCTGTGAACCGTTTGTATCTGTGAACCGTTTGTATCTGTGAACCGTATTTGACCATACATAAACATTTCTACTATTGTTAAACATTACTTTGGTGGTTTGGTTTGATTAAATGATTAAGTAACGATACGTGTGTAATATGATACAAGCATGGTGGATACGCCGCTAGTACTTCCTATATATAAGTGTTTGTATGGTATTACATATCGTAGCGTTATTTGAATCATTTCAGTTTGAGACATATAACATTTTATACAAATAACATATTTTTCACAAGACATTGTTTTACAAACAACTTATCTTATACAAACCCATTTTTACTATGGTTATTCATTTAACCATACATTATTCACTTATTTATACATATCATCTGAACTCATTGTTTTTCAAATGATTTACAAAACAAAGCAAATTACAAGGTTCATGACTAAACATTTTCTCAAACATAAGTCATGGAACCTATTTTCACAAAACCTATGTATCTCACAGGCATTTTTATGCTGACGTACCTATTTTCACATGTGTTTTTCAGGAGCTGTTGCATAAGATGATCAAGATACACATAGGCAGACTTGGGCTTTAGTGACAATAAAAGATGCAAGACTAGTTAATTATGTTGTATTTCTTTGTTTGTTAAGACATTGTAACACCTTTAATCAATAAAAACGAAACTTCAATTGCCATGGATTTGAAACAATTAATTCTGTTACAACACTCCCCGATGTTTCCGCCACGTTTTGTATGTTCTACGTGGTCGGGGTGTGACAGAAAATGCTGCACGATCTTTAATGATCACAGAGGTTGCAGCACACCGTTGATCGTAAGAACTTGAATATTAACGAATATGAACTGAGCTGTTGAACGATGCAGACTGTATGAACACGATACGTGCTTGTGTGATAAACTTTGATAAAAAGTTGGAACACTCACTTGCCCTTAGTGGAGTCTTCCTACAACAGTATTTATCACACCGCCGTTTAAACCGCTCCGTGTGAAGCTGTAGATGGAACATAATAAGTTAATCCCCGTCATGTTGCACGGAGACCGGAGATAAACAATCTACTGACCCGCGTTGGTTCGGGAAAATCTAGAGGCAAGGTCATTCAGATATGTGATCATATCGAGACAGCCGCAGAATACAGAAAGATTACGCCGATGAGCGGCAGAAATCGTAAGGATTTGAGACAAGAAGTATGACTAAAATGAGAGCCTCGCCTAAAGAAGGCGTAGTGTGATTTGGAAAACAAAAAGGTTGAATCCCCGATGTAGGGATCAGAACCATTGTTCACACGATGAAACTTCCATAAAAAGATCAGTAGTGATCGTGACACATTCATGTGTCTTGTCATTAGAGGAGTCTGACTCAAGGAACAGTCGTTGTTCCCACAAATAAGATTCACGTCAATGACAAAAGACAAAAATTCTATAAAACATGTTAAGGTTTCGGACCAAGAGTCCACAATACCATAAAACCTGTTAAGGTTTCGGACCAAGAGTCCACAATATCATAAAACGTGTTAAGGTTTCGGACCAAGAGTCCACAATGCCATAAAACCTGTTAAGGTTACGGACCAAGAGCCCACAAGACACAGAAAAGACATGATTGATTTACGTGTGTACGATAGAATTCATAACATGACCTAGAATTACATGGGAACATAAAGATAAATCATGAATCTAAGTGACCATAATTGTTTCACAACTCCCCTGCGACCGATGGCATCGCTTGAATTTCGGGACGAAATTCTTTTAACGGGGGGAGACTGTGACAACCGTCACATTTCCGTACATTCCGTACACTCAATAAACAGTAATATGTGCTCTAATGACTGTACATGATCTAGTGTACAAGACAAATAAATTTCTGATTTCCATGTAAGTGAAATCATGCACGTTTTATGCTACAAGAATTTCTTTATGATAGCGTTGCGTCAAAAATACTAGTAAACTCACCGGTAAGACACATTGTGTTAACAATTCTGCAGAAAGCAGTTAGACAATAGAATTGGAGCCTAGGTGTAGGTCCAATGACAAGAATGCATTAAAACCCAAGAGTACATACAAGGGTTAACATATAGACGTTCCGAAAGCTAAAATACGCACTAAAAAGCACCCGAAACGCACTTTAAGTGCAGACTTTCACCAAATTCAGCTGTAATCAGCATTATGACACTGAAATTTTATGCAGAAATTTTGATTTATCATCCAGAATACTTCCCTAAGTGTCGGGGATTGAAAGTGTTACAAAAGAATACTTGAAAGACACTAAACGGCGCAATTTAGCACTTAAACGAACCGGTATTTAACCGAA
This sequence comes from Helianthus tuberosus, assembly GCA_030545235.1. Classification (NCBI taxonomy): domain Eukaryota; kingdom Viridiplantae; phylum Streptophyta; class Magnoliopsida; order Asterales; family Asteraceae; genus Helianthus; species Helianthus tuberosus. The sequence goes on along the minus strand of JARYGA010000389.1, from coordinate 23,537 downwards.
CAACCGGACGTTACCCGGAACACCAAAATATTGCTAGAAGCAATGTTTTTATTTTTCTGAGCTAGTTAGGGTCCCCGAACACCCTAACACACTATATAATTAATAACACACAAAAGACACTAACTTAACACTTAACTTCCTAACTAAATCACTAACTAAACATCGAAATCCAACAAGATACCCACCCCCCCTTGGGCGACGGTTTCATGGGGACTCACACACATGATTTCTTTGATTATTATATTAGATTATGTTTGTGGATAAAGAAACATATTACACATAGGATAATGAGGATTAGAGGATTATATAGTTAACCATAAGGTTTCATTCTCACTTCACAACATCAAACAACAACTCACTCTCACTCCCTCTCCTCCTTGTGTGTTCGACCGAGAACCACCACACCCACCATCACCACCTTCAAGTTTCTTTCAAGCAATCTAAGGACATCCAAAGGTGTTAGTGATCATACAAACAAGCTTGGTGTGTTCGGAAGCTCAAGGACCTCTCTCATCTTCTTTTAACCACCACTTTTCTACACTTGAACTCACCTAGCCTTGTGCTAGTGATAAGCACTTAGATCCTTGCATTATACATGTTGTTTAAGTGGTTAATAATGTTTCAAGATCAAAATGATAAGAAACACTAAGAACCATTAACAAAGTCTTGAACATAAACTAACTTTGTGATGAAGTATGGTTAAAATGATGATGAAATCATGATATTCTTGTGTTATGTTACTTGTTGAATGTTGTTTGCTAGTAGAAATGATATGAATTATCATATGGTCTTGCTAGATCATGTTTAAAAACATGAACTAGCAAGATGAGAAAGATAAAATGTTGTAGGATGATGGAATCATCCACACATAAACTATGAACTTGAATAAATAGGTATTTTCTTGAAAAATAAAGATCAAAGTAAGTTCTAATATTGTAGATCTAAAGATCCATGAGTGGTTTTTCGAAAGAACCAAGTAAAAAGTATGAGTTTTGTTAAAACATGGATCTTACACAAACTTAACACATTTTTAGTGGATAACCAAGTGTAGAAACACTTGTGTAATAAGAAAATTTCATAAAGAAATATTTTTAGAAAACTTGACTAGAAGTTGTAAATATCCAAACTCTTTAAAAATAAAGTTTTTAAAGAACCAATCACCTTTTGGAAGGTAACAAGACTTACAAAGTATGCTAGTAAGTTACTACATGCTTTTATAAACTTTCAAGTTCATAAGTTTATAGTTTATGCTTGTTTTTTACTAGTTTGGTAAATAATGATGGTATGTTGTTGATTGTTGATGATGTTTTAAAAGAAAATAAACACATGTTTTGAAAACATGGGAAACCTCCATTTTTAGGGGAAACTCTGTCAAAATTTCTATAAAATTCTGACACTTAGAAAAATATAAGTTTTTGAGAAACTTATCCCCTAAAAATGTATCTCAAAGTATTTACCAAGGTTTCCCTAATTTTTGTGACAAGAAATGATGATTTCTTCAAGATTAAAATTTATATTAAGTATGTATATTTTTGAGAAAAATATATATATTTATTGATTACAAAACTTTGTGCTAAGTGTATGTGGTATGTATTATACGTGATAGTGTATTAGGACTTGAAAATACACTAAATACTCTTGAGAAGTAAAAACACAAAATACATATGCAACATACAAGATACATAATTCAGGTGCAAAATACAAGAAACTTATATTTATTTTTAAGAAAATAATATAAGTAAGACACTTAGTTAAAAATATAAATTATTTTTAACACAAGAAAACATATACAAAAGATAGTGATTGTACTTGTGCGATACAAGTCTAGTGACTAACGTTAAGAAAACACGTATAGGTCACGACGTTAATTAAGCAAATCCGGTAAAGTTTACGACGCAAAGGAACGCAAAGTTGTGAGTTCATGCTCCCCCTTTTCTTTAACTGTTTTTCGGTTTTATAACTCTCGGGGGTGAAATACATGTTACAAATATTACAATGTTTACAAATGGTACGATAACAAGAAGCACACTTGGTGAGAACGAGTACCGAGTATGATGCGCTTTAAGAAATGCCTAGAAAATACTAGATCATGTGAGCATAGACTAGATATTGAAATGCCATCAATACTTGTCACACCCCGACCACGTAGAACATACAAAACGTGGCGGAAACGTCGGGGAGTGTTGTAACAGAATTAATTGTTTCAAATCCATGGCAATTGAAGTTTCGTTTTATTGATTAAAAGTGTTACAATGTCTTAACAAACAAAGAAATACAACATAATTAACTAGTCTTGCATCTTTTATTGTCACTAAAGCCCAAGTCTGCCTATGTGTATCTTGATCATCTTATGCAACAGCTCCTGAAAAACACATGTGAAAATAGGTACGTCAGCATAAAAATGCCGGTGAGATACATAGGTTTTGTGAAAATAGGTTTCATGACTTATGTTTGAGAAAATGTTTAGTCATGAACCTTGTTATTTGCTTTGTTTTGTAAATCATTTGAAAATCGATAAGATCAGATGATATGTATAAATAATGTATGGTTAAATGAATAACCATGTAATATGAGTTTGTATTAGATAAATTGTTTGTAAATCAATGTCTTGTGAAAAATATGTTATTTGTATAAAATGTTCTATGTCTCAACTTGAAATGATTCAGATAACGCTACAATATGTAATACCATACAAACACTTATATATAGGAAGTACCAGCGGCGTATCCACCATGCTTGTATCATATTACACACGCCTCGTTACTTAATCACTTAAACAAACCAAACCAACAATGTAAGATGTCTATGTTTAAACCAAATGTCCTACCAAAATGTAAGCATATGATGAATAAGAAATGTACTAAGTATGCTACAACAGACATACATAGCATGTGAACTGAAATATCTGTACTAAGTATGCGACAACAGACATACATAGCATGTGAACTGAAATATCTGTACTAAGTATGCAACAACAGACATACATAGCATGTGAACTGAAATATCTGTACTAAGTATGCAACAATAGACATACATAGCATGTGAACTGTACTAAGTAATGCACACAAATGGGCACACGTAGCATGAAATGTAATGTAAAACGATGTACTAAGTAATGCACACAATGGGCACACCTAGCATGAACACAATGAAATCATGTACTATAATGTACTAATGAACATAGCAAGTATATGATGTGAAAACAGGAAAGCATGAAAGTAACAAGTAGGCACATGTGTTCCACCCCAAAACGTTTGGAAAACAGTAAAAGAGGGGTCTATGTACTCACTTGAGATTGCTCAGATGTCTTAGGATAATCACCAAGCAATGCTAGAGATCACGGAATCAAACGGCACCTAATATAGGTATCTATGTTAATAAACCGGACCTATATCGGAAGACTGGGTAGCATTAGGGTTTGTAAACCAAATGAGTGTAGGAACTCATGTGATATGGTTTAACAAAGCCTACATGCTAAATGAAACTTAACCTAAGTCTTATCGACCCATTACGATCCGTTTAGGTAGCTTATGCTATTTTAACGCATCGTGCGCGTGAAACGCGTTCGGAACGTCTAACTAGTCCTATGACAAGTGTTATATGCCTAAATATGTTACATAATCAGTTATGTGGCAAAATTTTAGGTTACATATGCTAAATTACCAATTATGTATGAAAAGGGTATTCTGGTAATTTACCTAAGGCATATAAACTACCTATCATACAACTACTTAAACGATGTGACCATAGGGTACAACCTCGGAAGGTTATTCCCTACCTACTATGGTCACCTAATGTATTTGGTCGGATCCTAATGATCGACCAAATGGGTCGAGTTCGAAGGTATAGGCGATTTATTAGATCGCCTACCCTACGACTCTAGACAACGTGGTAATCAGTGGGCATAGTCCCAAGGGACTATAACCAACGTGATTACACTCACGTTGCGAAGTTCAAAAGAACTTCGCATTGACCATAACTGGTCAATGTAGAAAGTCAAACAAAGTTTGACTTTCAGACTCGAAAGACTCGAAAAGCAATAAAAGAACGAAAGAATACTTACCCAGGGTCCCCGAATGCTAATCCCGATCCAAGAATCTCAGGTATGAAACAATGGTTTCAACTTAGAGGTTCTCAAATCAGAATTCTAGTGATTTATGCAATGGGGTGGATGGGTATATATAGGATTCGGGTAACCGTTGAGATCGTTTCTTGGAAAAGGGGAAACGATCAAGGCCGTACACTTGTTGGAAGGTTATGGAAGCTAAAATTGATGCTTATCATCTGACTAAGCAAGTTAGAACATGTGGTGGAGGATCAAACAGCTGCAACTTGTGGTTAAATGCATTTAATCTGGTCAGAAGGACTGACGCGGGCCGCCTAAGGATGTTAAGATCCTGAGGCGGGCCGCCTAGGAGTCACAGATCAGAACAAAGTTTCAGAAATGTCAGTTTCAGTCCCTGCACGTGTTTAAGGCCATTTCCGACACTTCTAAGGCCCGTAAAGCCAACTTTAAGGCCCTAAAATGTTGCCTAAACATTGAGGACATGAAACATGCTCAAAAATATGCCGGGTGTTGGTTCGTTTGGTCGTACGAACGCGATGGTCGCTTAATTACGACGGAATGCGCATAAGCGCGAAAAACGATCCAAAATGCGCGACGAATGGATTTTTGGCAAGCCAAACACTAAAGCATAATATAGTCATGCTTACATAAATTTTTGGATGTCCAGATGTATTCAGAACGTAAGTTATGCGCGAAAATGCAAACTTGTGCACTTTTTGACACTTTTAGTCCCTGAATGACACAAAAGTTTATTTTAGCACACCGAACCCCTCAAAGCCTATTTCTAAGCTATGTAAAGGATATTTATGGTATGTTTAACTTATGGCCATGTTCCGGAATGTCTGTTACAGTTCAAATTGGCATACTTTCGCAGTTTGTCAACTTTAGTCCCTGTAAGCGATTAAACTTTGATTTCACCACACCAAACCTTCCAAAACTTATATCTAAGTTATGTAAAGGTTATATAAGGTATGTTAAGCCTATTTCACTATTCCGGAGTGTTCGTTGCATTAAACTGGTTATATTTACGCATCAGTGCGTGTATAACCTTCCAGAAAGCGATTTAGAGCTTGAAATCGAACAAGAGTTGATATGTGCAATCCATACACATATTTATACAAGTCCAAAGTATGAAATACAATATTTCATTGGTTTGGAATTTGTTTGATGGTTGAAATGACACAGGTGTTACAATACTTAATTAGGGACGAGGGTTAGATCTAACGGGTACGGCCGAACCCCACTCATGGTCACAACTAGAACCTAGTAGTGCTTCGGAGTCCCAGTCGAGGTTAATCGACACAGTCGAGGGAAATCGACACAGTCGAGGGTAATCGACACAGTCAAGGGAAATTGACGCAGACGAGGTTAATCGACACCGTCGAGGAAAATCGACAAGGGTATGAGCCAATACTAGTGCTCCCTATGTCCTCACATGCCTTAATGTCCTTGTACAAACATTCAATTACTACGTGGTGTACACAAGAAAACTTGATTTATACAAGAATACTTTATTTATACAAGATACATACCATGTTTTCATACAAGGTATGTAAAACGCATGAACTCGCTCAACTTTATGTTGATGTTTTCCAAAATTACATGTATTTCAGGTGACAGGATGGATCTTGGGCGCAAGTGTCGTAACTAGAAGTAGACTACAAGCTTAGATGTCATCCACTTTTGTTGAATTGTAACCTAGATGAAGGTTGTGTTTTAAAACTTAAGTAATTAAGTGTTTGTAATACTCAAAATTTTCTGAATGGATGAACATCGTTTTAATCATGTAGTTGTTTATTATGATTGAATGCAATGATAACAAACTAGTCACACATCGTACGCTTCCGCAAAAGACAGGGTGTGACATCCGTTAAACTTCAAACTTTTTAACTTAGAAAATTTTACAAAAGATTTGAAAACAACAGGTTGCTCACTCGAGTGGCCATCTGATCAAATGACCATTCGACCAGGTGACTTGTCCTTTGTACTATCTCTTGTCCAAAATAGTTTGACCAAAACTTCAAACTACCAATTTCTCGATCGAATAGCCCTCCGATCAAATGGCCATCCGTCCGGATGACCATCCGACCGGATGACTTGGCATCTATACTTTATTTTATTTTGTTCAAATGCTACAAGAAAAACTTCAAAAGTTTCAAAACGATTTACAAACACCCACATCACATTCAAATGGCCATCCGTTCGAATGGTCATCCGCTTAGATGACCACCCGATCGAATGGGTATTCATCCGTTCGACTCACCATTCGATACTTATCTCATCCGCCACACTGTTTAAATGCTATTCAACGCTTACGCTACTGTTCTATGCTCAGGCTAAACTCCAACGCGCTTCCTTCAATCCAATTCAAGGCTGTGTTTATTTGTTAAACACATACAGTAAGTATACCCGAACCCTTTTTCGCTTAACGCACTATTGGGTGTTACATACGTTCTATATCAACATACAACGCACACAATACTCAACTCTTTTATAAACGCTAACTGCTCTCGCATGCTATACGTGATTTGATGAATGCTTGTATGTTATGTTTACACAGTGATTGTTTGCCTGACACCTTAGCAACGATAGTACTATATTTTGGACTCAGCACCTGTTTATTCAGGGGTTGTTAAGGGCCTTACTTCACATGTTCACAGTGGTGGAAATGTGTTGCGCATTCTACAAATCGCAGTCATGTCGGTTGCATGCGTCATTGTCGATAGCTTACTTGATTCACATTTCTACGTGTTACATGTTGGTTATGCGTAAACGCTTTTCGCTATACTATATTCTATGCAAACTTGTGTACTCACCTTTACATTTATGTATTGACTTTATTTTAACGTATGTGACAGGTTGATAGGATGCTATGTTTGCTGTGACGAATCAAGTAGGAAGTCTAGAAACTCCACTAAATAAAATCTGAGTTGTCAGAACAGTTTATTTGTTCATGAGACACGCTATCTGTAATGATTGTTTTTACTTTATATGTTGATGGTATGGGACATTAACGTTAAATATATTGTCTTTAATAGTTGTTATGGACATTAACGTTTATATGTTTTCACCATCGGTTGGGGTGTGACACACTTAGTGTACTAGAAATTTGTACGGATTTGATAACTTTGACTTTGCATATGCTTGATCGTTCACAATACCCGTATACCCCATTCTCATCCACAAACCCTTGCACAATCTTTCTGGAACGTGTATCGGATCTTCATCTTTATCATTCAGTTCCAATACTCTTCGAATATCGCCAACAGTTATCTTTACTGGAACGTCGATATCTTTACCATTTTCATCTTTCATCTTAACTGCTGAGTGTATTGCCTTATCTGCTTCTTCATAGTGTGCCGAGTTCCAGAATGCTCTGACATGTGACTCGTAACATCTATGCTGATCAGTTAACGCTTTATGAATCCGGCTATCCTCGATAAACTTTAGAATTTCCACGAATGGACCCATCTTAGACAACGTTTTGTCTAATGTGCAGCATATATTATGCTTATTGTTGAAATCTGAACCTTTAGCCTGCACAAATAACACACGTTATCAGACATTGCACGTATATCGAGAAAATATTTGACTTTGAAAAATTTTACTAACACTTAGAAAGATTATAACTTTCAAATCACATTCCATCCAGATGGACTTGTTCCGGATGGACTTGGTCCAGATGAACATCAACATGTCACACCCTGTCTTTTGCGGAAGCGTGATTATGTGTGACTTGCTTCATATCATTGCATTCAATCATAACAACAACTATATGATAAAACCATGGATGGTCATCCATTAATTAAGTTTAAAAACATCATAAACATCATTGTTTAAACATAGACTTCAAATTCAAATTTTACAAACATACGAATTGTTTAGAGTTCCCTAAGGACTCATCAAAAGACTCTAAATAAAATTAGGCTTTGGAAGTTGTGTCTCGTCCAGGAATAAGACACACTAACCAATCCCTAAGACAACGGATGACATCCTTTATTCTTAACATAACTTGAAACATCCAACGCCCGCCAAATCCACTTTTAATTCCCTGAAATACATGTATTTTGAAAACATCAACAAAAGTTGAGCGAGTTCATGTGTTTGCTTGTGTGTATGAATAAAACCTTGTACTCATTGTAGATATGTATGTATGTTTGTAACCAGGTATGAAATCAAAAACAAGGATACAAATTAATTAATGGTTTCCAAGGCCATTAACAGGTGTGCAATGACGTAGGAAGGCTCAAACCTAGCAGATTTTGTACCGAGCCTTCGGCTGTAAGACATAGTCACCTCATGGGCCAAACCCCGGTCCACATGGGTGTGGGCTCGCTACACCCAAATAGATCTATCACTCATGCCCCTCGGTCCTAACACGAGGAATAATGGTCTTAGGAGTGCGCCTACCCATTCACATGATCTACTATACAATCCTTAGCTAAACATACCAACTGTAATTGTTTGTAAACATTTTGTAACATGTACTTCACCCCCGAAGTTATAAAACAAAACAGTTTAAAGAAAAGGGGGTCATGAACTCACAGTCTTGCGTCTTCAATAACCGTAACTCAAGCTTCTTCGGATAAACACGACTACCTACAACGTACTATGATCTATTAGACGAGCGGGTCGTGCCTTGACTTAATATTAATGTCTTTGAGTTACGTTTCTTCGTATCTTCGATATTATTCCAAGTTATATAATTATTTGTTAAAATAATTAATATTCTAACTTAAATTATATTTATAAAATTTTGGAATAATTGTTAAAATAATATATTTTAACTAAATACATTTCAAGTATTTATACCTGTATATCCTTCCCAAGGATGGGTGTATTCGTATTCTTGTATATGTATATTTTTGCCATGTATTGGGGTCGTATTCCGGTGTGTATTTATACGTACGAGAATACGTATCTTTATTGTATTCCTTAAGTATTGTTACACTTAATTTCATATTAATTTTCCCATAATATTATCTTTAATAAAAGTTCACCAATATATATTTCCAAAATATATATTTTAAGAAATATTATTTAGTAAAAATCCACACAATCAATCACAATGGAGGTTTCCATGCTTTCAAGCATGTCATTTTCTTTTGTAAAAATCCACACAATCAATCCACAATCAATAATAAACAACCTTTAATTACCAATTTTTCCAAAAACAAGCATAATCTAATACTTCATGAACTTGAATATTTCTAAAAATTTGGAGAGACTTACTAGTGCTCTTAGTAAGCCTTGTTACCTTCTAAAGTGTGATTGATTCTTTGAAAACTTCATTTTTAAAGAATATAGATCTTTACAACTTATGATTATATTTTATAAAAATGTTTCTTCATGGATTTTTCTTGTTACACATATACTTCTACACTTGTTTAACCTTTAAAAATAGGGTTTATTTATGTAAGAACCAAGATTTAATAAAACTTATATTTTTAACTTGGTTTCTTGAGAAATCATCCATGAAATTTTTAGATCTACATGATTAACAACTTACTTTGATCATTATTTTACAAGAAAACATTATGTTCCTTCAAGATCATGCTTTATGTGTGGATGATCTATCATCCTACAACATTTCTACTCTCTCATCTTGCTAGATTATGTTTTTAATCATGATCTAGCAATATCATATGATGATCTACATCATATACATGAATAAACAACAATCAACAAGCAAATCAACACATAAACAACTTAGTTTCTTCATTAATCATGCTTATGTTCAAGTTTACTTCTTGTGATTCTTAGTGTTCTTCATGATTAACATTATGAATCTTCTTTTAACCACTTAAAATGGAAGTAAAATAGCAAGATCAAGGTTCTTACCACTAGCACAAGGCTAGGGATGATCAAGTGAAGAAAACAAGTGGGTAAAAGCAAATGAACAAGGTCCTTGAACTTCCGTAAGCTCCTAGCTTCCTTATGTAACCTCTAACACACTTCTATATGCTTGGATTGTATGAAGCTTGATCAAACAAAGTGGGTGTGTGTGTGTTGATTCTCGGCCGAGAGCACAAGGGGGAAGAGGAGAAGTTTGTATGTGTTTCAATGTGTGTAAGAATGAAGTGAGGATCCTTATGTGCTATACTTATATCCAATTTTAGTGTTTAACTCTTGTATAACATGTCTTATAAAGTATAAACATATCTATTATAATATTGAAACAAATCAACAAAGTGGGGCCCTTGTTGGGGCCGTAGATATGGGGGGGGGGTAGTAGATTAGGTTTGTAACTAAGTTGGTTAGATCATGGTAAAATTGTAAGTATTAGTTAGTTACATAAGTTACTAGATATTTATGATGTGTTATGATGTTCGGGGTCCATAACTAGCTTGGTAATGTTAAAACAGTGCTTCTAGTGTAAATTTGGTGTTTCGGGTAGTGTCCGTTTGGTTACCGGTTCGTTAAGGTGCTAAGCTATGCAGTTTAGTGTGCTTTATGTACCCTTTTGTGACACTTTTGATTCCCAACACTTAGGAAAGCATTCAGGACCATTTAACCATATTTCTGCATGATATTAGTGTGTTTAAATGCTGAAAATTGCTGAATTTTGCTGAATTCATCACTTTATGTGAGTTTTAGGCACTTTCCGGCACTTAAACTATCTCTAAAAAGGCAGTTTTGTGAACCTTACTTTCCTACACACTATACTAGTGTAATACTTGGTTTCTGGCTCATTCTGTGTCTCAACACACTGTCTGTCTATGTACTGAACTCCGTCAGCATATTTCTGATTTATCTGATAACTGTGCTAACTATGTTTCGTACATCATTTGAGTCAAATAAGCTTTCATGCAATAATGATATGACATTAACCAATATGTGATGCACATGTATGTATATGGCATTAATCAGTAAGCACTTAATTGTAATTCAGCACAGTCATTAAGCACTAATCATGGTTTAATAGTTGTACGGATACCGGAAATTTTGACAGTTGTCACATTCTCCCCCTGTTAAGAAAAATTTGTCCCGAAATTTTAAGCTCTACTACTAGCTGCAGGGGTGTTAGGGAATAAATGCGGGTATTTTGCTTTCATGCGATCTTCACGTTCCCAAGTGAACTCTGGGCCGTGACGCGCGTTCCATTGAACCTTGACGAGTTTAACGCTACTTCTCCGAGTTTTGTTAACTTTCCAATCAGTAACCTCAATAGGTTCTTCTGTAAAGTGGAGTGTGTCATCAATGTGAACTTCGTCAGAAGGAATGACCACTGTTTCTTGTGTTGGACTCTTCTTCAGATTAGATACATGGAATATATCATGAACACCATTAAGTTCTGCTGGTAGCTCCAACTTATATGCTACAGGACCAATCCTCTCCAGGATTTTGAACGGTCCGATAAATCATGGGTTTAACTTTCCACGCTTCCCAAAGCGTGCCACACCTTTCCATGGTGAGACTTTCAACAGAACCATATCACCCACTTCGAATTCCAAAGGTTTCCTTCTTTGGTCCGCATTGCTCTTTTGTCGATCACGAGCCGCCTTGATGCGCTCTCGGATCTGCATGATCTTATCTGTCGTCTCTTGGACCAATTCAGGACCAACCAGCCGTCTATCACTTGCGTCTGCCCAGCATAACGGTGATCGACACTTGCGTCCGTAGAGAGCTTAGAATGGTGCAGCTTGAATGCTTGTATGGTAGCTGTTGTTATAGGAGAACTCAACCAAGGGTAGGTGAGTGTCCCAACTGCCACCAAGGTCCATTACGCAAGCTCGTAACATATCTTCAAGTGTCTGAATCGTTCTCTCACTTTGACCGTCCGTCTGTGGATGAAATGTTGTGCTCAAATTCAACTGGGAACCAAACGCTTCTTGGAAGGATTGCCAAATCCTTGACACAAATCTTCCGTCTCTATCAGATATAATTGAGATAGGCACTCCATGACGTGCAACTATCTCCCTTAGGTACAGCTCAGCTAGCTTACCTGTGTTATCCTTTTCTCTGATCGGCAAAAAGTGGGCAGATTTTGTCAGACGGTCCATGATTACCCAAATCGTATCATGACCTCTGGGTGTCTTGGGCAACTTTGTTATGAAATCCATTGAAATCTGCTCCCATTTCCACATGGGTATCTCAGGTTGCTGTAGGATACCTGAAGGTTTCGGATACTCGGCCTTCACCTTGGCGCAAGTCAAACACTTTCCAACATAGGTAGCAACATCGCCCTTCAGTCTTGGCCACTAATAATAATCCTTCAAATCTTGGTACATCTTGTCCGATCCTGGGTGGATCGAGTACCTCGATTTATGAGCTTCATCGAAAATAACATCTCTATGACCACCAAAGAGGGGAACCCAAATTCGTCCCATAAAGTATAAAGTTCCTTCCTCATTGGGCACCAAATTTTTCTCCATCCCATGGAGATATTCATCCTTAAGATTCTCCTTCTTAAGAGCTTCTCTCTGCGCAGCACGAATGCGCAACGTGAGGTCTGTCTGAATGATCATCTCTAAAGCCCTAACCCTTATGGGCTTAATCCTCTCCTTCCGACTTAAGGCGTCTGCCACCACATTCGCCTTTCCTGGGTGATATTTGATTTCGCAATCATAATCGTTTAACAGCTCTACCCATCGTCGCTGTCTCATATTAAGCTCTTTCTGATCGAATATGTGCTGTAGGCTCTTGTGATCGGCAAAGATCGTGCATCGGGTGCCATACAAATAATGCCGCCAAATCTTTAAAGCAAACACCACTACGCCTAATTCCAAATCATGCGTGGTGTAGTTTTTCTCATGAACCTTTAATTGGAGCGAAGCATAAGCGATAACCTTCTGTCGCTGCATCAGCACGCAGCCCAATCCCTGACGCGAAGTCGTCGGTGCCTTCGAGTAGGGATAAAATAGGTGCATCACAAAACTTATTCTTTAGCAGCTGAAAAGCTTCTTCTTCTTTATCTCCCCACTCATATTTTTTATCCTTTTAAGTAAGAGAGGTCAGTGGTTGAGCAATTTTAGAAAAATCCTTAATGAATCGGCGATAATACCCTGCTAAACCCAAAAACTGACGGATCTCTGTTGGCGTCTTTGGAGTTTCCCAATTCTTAATCACCTTGATCTTGGTGGGATCCACATGGATTCCATCTTCATTCACTACATGACCAAGGAATTGTACTTCACGCAACCAGAATTCGCACTTCGAGAACTTAGCGTACAGTTTCTCCTTCTTGAGCAGGTCTAAAATGGCTCTAAGGTGTTGCTCATGCTCTTCCTTCATTCGTGAATAGATAAAAATATCATCGATAAATACAATCACGAATTTATCGAGATATGGTTTGCAAACTCGGTTCATCAGATCCATAAATACTGCCGGCGCGTTTGTCAGACCAAACGGCATTACTAGAAACTCGTAATGTCCATAACGAGTTCTGAAGGCAGTCTTTGGTATACTCTCTTCTTGAATCCTTAGCTGGTGATAACCTGATCGAAGATCGATCTTGGAGTAGTAACTTGAACCTTGAAGTTGGTCGAATAAATCATCAATTCTCGGCAAAGGATACTGATTCTTGATGGTTAACTTGTTCAGCTCTCGGTAGTCAATGCACATACAAAAACTACCATCCTTCTTCTTGACAAACAGGACTGGAGCTCCCCAAGGTGAGAAGCTTGGTCTAATGAATCCCTTGTCCAAAAGCTCCTGAAGCTGCGTCGACAACTCTTGCATCTCGGAAGGCGCAAGTTGATAAGGTGCCTTGGCTACAGGCGCGGCGCCTGGAACCAAGTCAATATGGAATTTGACTTATCGTTGAGGCGGAAATCCTGGAAAGTCTTCGGGGAAGACTTCAGGATATTCCCTTGCCACCAGGATATCTTCTAGCTTTGGCTCTTCGACTTCTCTATCAACAACGTGAGCTAAGAAGGCAACATATCCCTTCTGCAAAAACTTTCGGGCCTTCAAACAACTGATAATCCTTAGAGGCGTATCATGCTTTTCTCCGTGCACTACAATCGTCTTTCCATTCACCATCGAGATGTGAATGATCTTCTCATGACATACGATCTCAGCTCGGTTACTCGACAACCAATCCATTCCAACTACCACGTCAAAGCTTCCCAACTCAACTGGTAGAAGATCGAGCATAAACTCATGCTCTCCAAGCTCTATTACACAACTTCTAATCACTTAGTTTGCTTCTACTAGCTTTCCATTAGCTAGTTCTGTCGAGTACGAAATATCTAACTTACTGGCAACTAACCCAAGTATATCCTTAAATTCTAGGGACACGAAGCTATAATCGGCACCAGTATTAAATAGCACAGTTACAAAGTGTTGGTTGATAGGGAATGTACCAGTAACTACGTTCGGATCCTGGCGAGCTTCCCTGGCTCCAATGTTGAAAACTCTTCCTTGGGCTTGGTTGTTTTTTGGGCAATCCCGCTTGAAATGCCCAACATCACCACAGCTAAAGCAACCTTGGCCGTTTCCAGTACCACCCTGATGGTTGTTTTGGTTGCGTCTTTCTTGATTGTTGTTTCCTCCGTGGTTTCCGTTACCAGCTTGATTTCCAGAACCACCATGATTTCCATTACCTCCTTGATTATTGTTTCCACCTTGGTATCTATTCCCATAACCGTTTCCACCACGACTTCCATTGCCATTACCATTTCCTCTCTGACCACCATTCCCACGACCGGCTCCATACCAGCATGTCTCCTTGGCATGGCCAACTTTTCCGCACGTTTCACACTTTCCAGCTCTGCATCGTCCAGTGTGATGAAACTGACACACATCACATTTGGGCAGGGTGCCCATATACCCTTTTCCTCTAATCTCAGCACCAGTAGCAGCAGCTTGTGCCTCAACTGGTGGGTTAGCGTCTCTACGCTTGTTGGCATTGTTGCTGGCACGTGTACCCTTCTTGAAGTTTGAGAACTTCCTTTTGTTCTCTCCCGATGACTCGACATGAGTCTCCTTCTTCTTTCCCTCAAAGATTGAAAACTTATTCAACCTGATTGCTTCTTTAGTCAAAGCCACGCTCAAATCAATGGCTTCAGTGATCGTTGGAGGCTTTGAAGTAGTCACCATGCTCATAATTTGGGGTGCCAATCCCCAAATGAAGCGTTCAACTCGCTTAAACTCCGGTTCTACCATGTAGGGGACAACACGAGACAGGTCATGGAATCTCTGACATACTCAGCAATCTTAGGTCCATCCATTTTCAGATTCCAAAACTCGGTTTCCAATTTCTGAATCTCAGCCCTCGAGCAGTACTTCTTTCGCATCAGTTCTTTCATCTCATCCCAAGTCATACCATACGCTGCTTCCTCACCTAGAGTCTGAACCTGAAGGTTCACCATGATAGAGCTCCGTCTAGGAATAGTCCAGAAATGTAAGTGACCTGGTGCTCTGGCACACACTTGCTCATTCGCAGCACATAATCTGTCTTCTCATCCCATCTTACGAAAGCTACAGTACCTCCAGTGCCATCAAAGTTCAGAGGCTTGCAGTCAGTACAGCCTGTACAAGCAACATCATTCACAGAAAGCATTAGCAAACGCACATGGAATGTCCAAACGTATCGTAATGTGTCTTAGGTGACTTAAACATTACCGTGAGGTGGGTTATTTCCTGAGGTACCTCCGCTGTGTTAAGAGCGCAAGGCCTTATGTTGTGCGATTGCCTGTGAAATCCGTTCTTGCAGTTCTGCCTCTGTTGTGGGCAACTGAGTGTTCCTTCGAGGATGCATCTTCTAAAAGAAGATTGTATAGGTTAGGTCGTATTCGTATGATAAATATATAGTATGTATATAATAGTGTTTACCATAACAAGTAAGCATGTAATCATCACAATCATAGCACAAACAAGTAAATTAACAACGTATTTAATGAGAACATGATGATTGAGCTTTCATTAATCATCGACCACAAATGTTGTTACATGTTTTACAAAAGCATCGTATCAAATGGGAACACAGGGTCACACAACCCTTGTCAAAAATTTCTATCAATCTACCAAAAGTCATACAATCAAAAAGGTGGTCTCCAAAAGGCTTCACTAGCTCAGCTTAATAGTGGTGCTCTCATCAAAAGCAAGCTACCTACATAAAACCAAAAACCGGCTATCCTGATGGTGGTGGAGGAGGAGGTGGAGGAACAAAAAGCAAGCTACGCACATGAGCAAGCTCCTCCTCAAGATCATAAACATGACGCAACCGATAACTGATTTGCTGCTCAACGGTAAGAAATCGAGTATCAAACTCTGGAAATGGAGTAAGCGGTGCAGGAGGATGTGAAAATGGGGATGGTGATGAACGAGGGGGAACAAATGTAGGCTGACATGGACAAGGCAAAGGTCGCGGTGTCATCTCAAGCTCTAAAATCCTGCGACTCATGATCTCATACTGAATCTGCAAGGATAGGAGTAACTCATCCCGTGTATAACCAGTAAAGTGCGAGGGATGGTAGAGATCAGAAATCGACATGGTGTAGGGTGGGAACCATCTGAGTGGCTCATCAAGTGGTGAAGAAGTAAAATGAGCATAAGGTGCAGACTGAGGTACGTGTGGATAAGCTGTTGAAACATGAGGGTCATGGCTAGGCTGCTGGCTAGAAGTTCCTTCCCCTGGACGGGGTACGGGTATATCCTGCAAGAAAACAATAGGGAGATCAACACGGTGAACATCTATAACAGCCCTCCTGAATATTTTTCCGACACCCTAATATATTTTAAATACCCCTATATGTCTCGAAATACACCCCGTATGTGAAAACCGAGCCCAAAATACGTTATAATATTAAAAATAAATAAAAAAACAAAGAAAATTGATTTCAGGCGGGCCGCGTAAGACACCCTTAACCTCTTACACGGGCCGCGACAACTTAATGGTCAGGCTAGCTCCGGTGTTGCCAAGTGTCTGAACGTGTGTTGGACCTACCCCATGACCCGGACACCCTAAACCCTACTCGAGCTAGTACGCGGGCCGCGTAACCTTCGGGTTACATCTTACGCGGGCCGTGTGAGGACCAGAATCAAGCACTATATAAAGGAGGCCTCGGGTTTCAACTCAAATCGTTCAAATTCTTTTCTGTATCTCGAATTCTCACATTATAGGCATAATTCCCAAGTATTATACCCCCTAATTAGCGAGGTTCTGCTCCGTTGTAAGTATTATAACCCGAGTTTCGTATTAGATACGATGCCCGATTGATTTAGGGTTCCGTAACAACTGTCGTGGTTCTGCCCGACGTAGTTGTTGGAATACCGTCTCGGGGAGAATATCATTAATATAATCAAAGGGTTTTTATACTAACCTATGTACATTTGTGTAAATTATAGATTAATCCCAGGAAACCCTTACGCGAAGTCTAAGATAGCAATGTGAGTTTATCCGCTTTTTGTTAACCTTTTTGTAAATGTTTTACAAAACCTTAAATGTTTTACAATGTGATTAAGCGGTGATTGAGTCTTTGTAGTACTTCAATTACTGCCGGTATGTTGGGGTTTTGTATACAAAATGTGGAACACGTTACCATTGGACGACGAGTTAGCCAATGTGTAATATGACCCACCAGTCAAGATTGACAGTACTGAATGAGTAATTGTGTAGAAATAAACAATGTGATCGCTCTCAATACTGTGTTAATTGATAAAATATTTCTTGATTAAACTGGGATTCACTCACCAGTATTTCCCACTGACAAATGTTTTTAAAACGTGTTTCAGGTAACACAATGTGACAGCCAATTAGTAAAAAGCCAGCTGGAGAGCACTGACGGCTTGGGAAAAATGTGGCTATAAAAGTTACCTAAAAGACGATGTTTTAAATTCAATAAAATAGGGTTTATCCCTATAAACATGTTGTAATAAGAAACTTGGGTTTTACCGATGTGATCATTAATATCAAATATGATGATTTTACTCTGATAAACATTTCCTAACTACGGTCCTGATGTAATTTCCGCTGCCAAATTAACAAACTGATACCACCAAAATTCTGAGTTCGCGTCCGCCCGTTCCTGGGACAGATAAGGGATCGGGGGTTGCGACAGAAGGTGGTATCAGAGCCTAGCCACTGGCCTAAGCCAAAGAAGTGTTCTGCTGACACTTAAATTTTAAATTTTATGTTAGGAAATAATTTATGTGATTATGTGTTTTGTGTTATTTGACTATTTGTTAGTTTACTGTATGAGTGATCAAGGACCCTCAGACATGTATCGTCAGTTGTCTGATTCACCTAGGAGTGAAGGTACCTCTTCCCAGCCTACCCTTTCTGGGTATTCTGCTGATCAGGAAGAAGGGATGTTTGCCTTTAAAACTCAGTCGGAAGAGCCATTCCCTCATAAAAAGAGAGGATGGTTCAGTAAGGAAGCATTTGCGCGTAGGAAAAGAATGCGAAAGTTGCAACAGCGAAGAGTTCTAGCGGCTGCTAAGCGAGAGTCAGATGCCCATACCCAGGATATGCTTAATAGAAGCCTAGCCAATTTCCATATCCTAGCTACAACTGCTGCTGACCCAAGTCTGGAACAATTAGTAGCCCCATAACCCTTACCTTTGATTCCCACTCAGCCGATGGAGGTGGAAATACATGATTTCAACCCTGAGGAGATACCTAGGATACCAGCCCCTAATCCTTTAGATCCAAATTATGATCCATGGTTCGATGATCTTAGGGATTATATGCCACGCTATCACTTAAACGAAGAAACCTTGCCGAACTTAGCAGCGTATCCAGGTTTGGACCCTCTAGATCCCTATTATGACAACGATGAATACATTAGGGAGATTTTGGAGAATCCATACCCTCAGGAGAATCCAGTACCTCAGTACCCAGAGCCAATACCAGTACCTGCACCCCCAATGAGTGCAGAGAACTTGCAAGAACTCCGAAATTTCGGAGAAGAAATCATAGAAAGTAGTGAAAGGATGAGGTATGTAGGAGAACAACTCGTATGGAAATACGATGAGCGTCAGATGGATTTCGGGGGAAATCCATAAGGTGATGGTGAAGTTGGTAATAATAATAAATAAAATATATGTGTAATACTAATAAATCTATCGTAGTATAGACCACTTTGTGGTTAACGAGGCATAATAGTATTGTAATTTTTAATTCCTGTTTTAGTGTGTATTTGACGCATACTATATAGAAAAGAGTAAAGTCGCAATGCACGACGTTTTTGACCAATATGTGTATTATGTGGATTGTTACTTAAACTATTTAATTATTCTATTAATGATTGGTAAATGTTTAAAATTCAGATGGCCGATGAAGTAAATCAAGGAAATCTGAATAATGATAACCAGAGTAACATTAACTTGGTTAATGAGAATCCAAGCATCAATAACAATGGAAATCAAGTGGATAATAGTGCTATCCAACTCATAGTCGCACAAGGAATAATAGATGCAATCCCATATATTATTCAAACGGTTAGGGAAGCCGATAACAAGAGTAAACATGATAGCAAGCGACCCTCTGAACCTGAAAACAGTGTGAATAATGGACCTGTACTTCAAATGCCCATTCCCAAAAGGAGAAGAACCATGTCTTACAGTTGTTCTTATAAAGAATTCTGGTCTTGCAAACCAATGGAATTCTCGGGCAATGAAGGGGCCATTGCAACCCTACGTTGGATAGAAAAGACTGAGGCAGTCTTAAGAATAAGCAAGTGTGCTGAAGAAGATAAGATAATGTTTGCTTCTAATCTATTTAAGAATTCAGCACTAGAATGGTGGAACACTATCCTCCAATCAAGAGGAAGTGATAGAACTTACAATATGGAATGGGAGTAATTTAAGGACAAGGTAGAAAGGAAATTATGCCCTCCCAATGAGAAGGAACAGATAGCAAACAAATTCCTAAACCTTAGGATGACTGGTGTGGATAGTAAGGGATACACTAAGTTATTCTTTGAATATGCTAGAATAGTGCCCACCCTTGCTTCACCTGAACCAGTGTTAATCTCCCGTTATATCTGGGGATTAATCAGGGAGATAAGACATGTAGTTAAGGCAGCTAGACCTCAAACCATAGAAGAAGCTGTAGAACTAGCAAATACCTTGACAGATGAATTAGTCCGTACCCGAGAAGAGGATCAAAGGAGGAACCTAACCCAGAAGCTCACACAAGAATTTCGTTCTGGAAATTTTAATCATGGGAAAAATATAGGTTCTACCTCTACACCCTACTGTGACAATTGCAAAAGAAAGCATTCAGGAAGATGCTCCATATACTGTAACTTTTGCAAAATATTGGGACACAAGGAAGAAGACTGCAGGAAGAAAGCTAACAACAGGATATGCTATAACTGCGGAGAACAAGGTCATATCAAGCCTAACTGTCCGAAATTAGCTCCGGCTGTGAACAACAAGAATACCAAAAATGCTAGAGCATTTGTTCTAACTGCAGAAGAAGCAAAGATGATCCCGGATGTGATCACTGGTACGTTTTTAGTTAATGATATTTTTGCTAAAGTATTATTTGACTCTGGTGCAAACCAAAGTTTATTAATACTTCATTTTGCAAATTACTTAATCAATCATTAACTAAACTTCCACAAGAATGTCTAGTAGAGACAGCAAATGGGGAAACCATTAAGATTTCAGAAATCTTGCAGGGAGCAAGAATAGAAATTTCAAATAAGAAATTTATTGCAAACCTTTACCCCATGAATCTGGCAGGATTCGATGTCGTTCTAGAAATGGATTGGTTAATAGCCAATAAAGCCAGTATTTTATGTGATCAAAAGTCGATACAAGTAAATTCACCAAAAGGTGAAAAGATCACGATTAAAGGATATAAAACTTCCAAATCTACTAAATTCATCTCTGTGATGAAAACAGCAAGTTACATAAGAAAAGGATCATTAGTGTATTTGATGTCTATAATCACTAACACTAAAGGAAAAGAATTAAAGGATATTCCAGTAGTATCCCAGTTTTCAGATGTATTTCCAGAAGAATTACCAGGACAACCTCCAGACAGAGAAGTTGAATTCAGAATCCATTTAATACCATGAACAGCACCAATTGCCAAAGCACCTTACCGTTTGGCACCTGCAGAAATGCAAGAACTAAAGAAACAATTAGAGGAATTGATGGAGAAAGGATTCATACAACCAAGTTCATCACCCTGGGGAGCACCGATCTTATTCGTTAAAAAGAAGGACTGATCAATGCGTATGTGCATTGACTACCGTGAATTAAATAAGGTCACAATTAAGAATCGGTATCCGTTACCAAGAATTGATGATCTGTTTGATCAATTGCAAGGAGCCCGATTTTTCTCAAAAATCGATTTAAGGTCAGGATATCATCAATTAAAGGTACAGGAAGAGGCCATTCCTAAAACCGCTTTTCGAACAAGGTATGGTCATTATGAATTTACTGTCATGCCATTTGGTCTAACCAATGCCCTAGCTGCATTCATGGACATGATGAACCGAATATGTAAGCCATATTTGTATAAATTCATAATTGTCTTTATAGATGATATTCTCATTTACTCTAAGAGTAAAGAGGAACATGCAAGGCATTTGCACACACTTTTAAGTTTATTAAGAAAAGAAAAGCTTTACGCTAAATTTTCAAAGTGCGAATTTTGGTTAGAACAGGTACAGTTTCTCGGACACCTAGTCAATCATGAAGGAATTCATGTGGATCCAACAAAAATCGAGGCAATTACCAAATGGAAAATCCCCGAGTCACCAACTGAGGTTAGAAGTTTATTAGGATTAGCTGGTTATTACAGAAGATTTATTCAAGATTTTTCTAGAATAGCCATTCCCTTAACTAAGCTAACTTGTAAATCTGTTAAGTTTGAATGGGGATTAAAACAAGAAGAAGCCTTTAGAATCCTTAAGCAAAGATTAACCCATGCACCCATATTAGCGTTACCCGAAGGAACTGAAGATTTTGTAATATATTGTGATGCTTCTAAATTAGGTTATGGATGTGTATTAATGCAACGCCAAAAGGTTATAGCTTAGACCTCTAGACAACTTAAGAATCATGAAGAAAATTATTGCACTCATGATTTAGAATTTGGAGCTATAATTTTTGCTCTTAAGATGTGGAGACATTACCTGTATGGTAGTAAGTTTACTGTTTTCACTGATCATAAGAGTTTAAGATATGTATTTGGGCAAAAGGAATTGAATATGAGACAAAGACGTTGGATGGAATTTCTTAGTGATTATGACTGTGATATTCAATATCATGCAGGAAAAGCTAATGTAGTTGCTGATGCTTTAAGTCGAAAATATCACGAACAACCAAAAAGGGTACGTTCTTTTAAATTAAATTTACAAGTAGATTTAAATGAGCAGATTAGAAAAGCACAATAATCAGTAATCAAGGATGATACTGAAAAATTAAAAGGAATGATCAAGGAATTAGAACAGGGAACAGATGGAATTTGGAGATTCCATAAGAAAAGAATATGGGTACCTAAATTAGGAAACCTACGTCATCATATATTAGAAGAAGCCCATAAGTCTAAATATACGATGCATCCTGGAAGTGATAAAATGTATCAAGACTTAAGAAAGAATTTCTGGTGGATATGAATGAAAAAGGATATAGCAGCTTATGTTGCAAAGTGTTTAACTTGTTCACAAGTTAAAGCTGAACATCAGAAACCTTCAGGTTTATTACAACAATTAGAAATGCCTGTTTGGAAATAGGAGTTCATAACAATGGATTTTGTTACTAAATTACCCAAAACAAGAAAAGGTAATGATACAATCTGGGTGATTGTAGACAGGTTAACCAAGTCAGCTCATTTCTTACCAATGAAGGAAACTTTCAGTATGGAACAATTAGCTAAACTATATGTAAATGAAATAGTTTCTTTACATGGAATTCCTCTATCAATTGTGTCCGACAGAGATAGTCGTTTTACTTCTCATTTTTGGACAAGTTTCCAAAAAGCAATGGGAACCAAGTTGAATCTAAGCACAGCTTATCATCCTCAAATGGATGGACAAAGCGAAAGGACGATTCAAACAATGGAGGATATGCTTAGAGCCTGTGTAATTGATTTCGGAGGTAATTGGGACGATCACTTACCATTGATAGAATTTTCTTATAATAATAGTTATCACACAAGTATAAATGCTGCACCATTTGAAGCACTTTATGGATGGAAGTGCCGAACCCCAGTCTGTTGGGCAGAAACTGGGGAAAAGCAACTATCTGGACCTGAGATAGTACAAGAAACAACAGACAAAATCATTCAAGTCAAAGAACGACTGAAAGCAGCACGTGATCGAAAAAAGAGTTATGCTGATAGCAGACGAAAGCCGTTGGAATTTCAAGTAGGAGATAAAGTATTGTTAAAAGTATCTCCTTGGAAAGGAATAGTAAGATTTATAAAAAGGGGAAAGCTAAGTCCCAGGTATGTTGGACCTTTCCAGATTATTAGAAGAATAGGACCTGTAGCCTATCAACTGCAACTGCCAGAAGAAATGGCAGGAACACATGATGTATTTCATGTATCTAATCTCAAGAAATG
>JARYGA010000388.1:0-31005 GCA_030545235.1 Helianthus tuberosus | reverse complement strand
TACTAGGTCTTTATGCTTAGTGATATCTGGGGTATTATCCCGGGACTTCTGATTTTGCGGAAGCAATGGCCTAGTCCCCGTATAATACTTTTCGCTTGCTTGAAATATAGCACCGCCCTCAGCATAAAAAATGATGAAACATTGAAAAATGCTAATCATGTGCTGTTGAAGAAAAGATTCTCTAAAGGGAACACACCTAAAGTCGAACCGTCATCTCTCTAATTTTGCGGAAGCAATAGCCTGAGCTCTCACGGTCTCGCATTTAACCCCTTACAGATATCATCTAGGTATACTCACCTGTAAGACTGAATATTGGGATCTGGATACGGGAGTATATTCTGAGGTGGGACACGCGAATAAGTTTAAGTCTCTAAAACATTAATCTCGTATCTCGAAACAGATGAACTTTGTGTGAAAATTTAAGTGGATCAGTATACTGACAATCTAAGTGAATCGTTTAGAACTTAAAGTATTTAAAGCTCAACGGTGCTAGTGATTGGTCTCAAAAACTGATATGATCCTCTTACACAAACTCACAAAAATATTGTCTGTAAATATTTCTTTACTCCATTTCATTAAAATCAAAAATCCAAAAAGATTTTCGGAGTGTTTTAGCATAAATTTTGAAAAATTCAAAAAGATTTTCGACAACTGATGTTGGAGAGCTGATTTTCAAAATTCTTAGTGCTAAACATGATGAACAACGGGTTTGGGAGTTTGTTTGAAATAAGAAAAGATTTTAAAATGAAAATTGTTATAATCAAATCTACCTCACAATAAGAGTGGTGTTGTTGAATAAAATCTGCCAGTAATTTCTAAATTTGTCATATTATAAATTTGTGAAATTTATTTTTGGGTAGAGATGTATGCAGGTACTAGTGATTAAACCTGAGCAGAATGTGAGCCAGGTTACGATCTTGGAATTGTTGATGCTGATGAACTTAGAGAATCAAGAGAATTAGGAAGATCGAGAATCAGATTGAGATTCAAAGTATGTGAAGACGAGAAGATAAAAATCCAAGGGGGAGATTAGTTGATAAAGAGAAGAGAGAGATTGAGGATGCTTATATTGTTATATACTTCGGGAGAGATCGAGGAATCTGATAAAGACTGAAGTTTGAAGACTTGACACTGAAGACTTCGTCAACATCCAAGGGGGAGTCTGTTGGTGCATATGTCTGTCGACTTCGTCTTGTATCGAGTCTTGTATGTATTTAGATAGATCAGGGTACGTAAAACGAGAAAACATGTTAAAAGGTTGATTTCGCACGAAATAGTTAAGCTATTTCGCACGAAACGACTTTGTCATTTTGTACGAAATGAGCCTGGCCATTTCGTTTGAATGATTTCGTGCGTAATACCCCAGCCTATAAATATGTGTCGTGCCATCTCATTTGTAACTTTCCGGTTTCAGTGCCAAACTGCTGCCGAAGTGTCTACCCGCTGTAAATCTTTGTTATATCAATCAGAAAGACATTTAAAGTGGATATCATGCTATCTCGAACTCAATACATTAGTTTCCGCCTCTCGTATTGAGAAGAACTCCTCTCAACGACTCGTTTCGGTCGTGAAAACGATCCTACAAGGTTTTTGCCTATAAATAGGGAGTTGGGGTTCCCATTTGGACAAGCTTTTGGTCCATGAGGGGAAATGCTTCAATTCTCACAAGATTAGCAATGGTATCACATGGGCTCTATTACCACTGCTAATCTTGTGAGCGCGTTGTAGGACCGTAAACGACTCCCGTACAATTGCGTAACGACACATGTGACGTGCGGAATCCGTACACGTGCGTAGACCGAACACAAGAACTTATATAACCTGTGATTCTATTCAATATATGACAGAGTACAAGCACCGTGAATCACCTTTTACAACTTTCTCTCTCTAGACTCTCTCTCTAAGCTCCAAGCTCTCCAAAGTATGCAAAATGGCAAAAGTTTTAAAAGTCCCTAAATGAAGACATAAGGTCACTATTTATAGGCAAAGGAGAGATCGGATTACATTACCAGATGATTTGTTTTCCGATGAAAATTTGCTGATTGTGGAGAATACCATTTACACGGATCTGTCATTCTTACGGTGCGTTAATGTTGATCACGATAAATGGGATATCAGATCTTCAGGGGGAATCAAGAATTTGAAGTTAACCAGTGGGGTGTTTGAAGTTTTTATCAATTGCTGGTTGAGTTTCTGTACTTTCTTAGATCGAGCAAGCGGAATGCGAGATCGTGGTGCTGACATGTCATATAAAAAAATGAGCTCGGATGTGGTTAAAGCTGAAACAGAGGATACTGCATTGACTACTTTCAAGTCGGTGATTGTTCGTGAAGGTTGCAGTTTAGCAAATCAGAGGAGAGTCGTGAAATGTGCAAAAGACCTGAAGATTCATTTCAGGGAGGATTCGTGCTTTACTCTGTCAAAGCAAACCCGAATCATCAATCAAGGGGGAATCTATTGTCAGATTTCAAGATGCCTGATTGAAGTTGCAGAATAGTTGAAGATTGCAGAATATTCAAACACGGCTCAAGGTTCTTAAAGTGTTAGTGACGATTCGACAGTGACAGCCGTGGGGGGGGGGATCTGTTGGTGCATATTTCGTACGTCTGCCACTGTGTGAATAGTTAGATAGAGCGTGTGTTGAATATTGTATAGAATAGAGAAAGTTGGACAAGTTTTAGTATTGTCAAAGTCCATCCGGTCGGATGGACAATAGAATAGTCCAAACCCCATCCGAATGTATAGGTATTGATATTGTAAACTCCATCTAGGCGGATGACCATCCGGACGGATGGACACTAGCTCACTTGGACATGTGTAGGTTGTTGCCTATAAATAGGGAGTTGGGGTTCCCATTTGGACAAGCTTTTGGTCCCTGAGGGGAAATGCTGTCTAACTGGTCTCATGGTGCTGTAACTTGTCAAGATATGAATAGAGACCAGATTGTAAGTGACTACTCGGTGTCGTATCTATCTTCTACTCCTTTCTTAGTAATAATAATGAACCGAACATGTCGTATCGGGACCATAAAAATTTTCAGATGTTCCAGCATTTTTAGAGAGAAAGTTGCAAAAGGTGATTCACGGTGCTTGTACTAGGTCATATATTGAATAGAATCACAGGTTATATACGTTCTTGTGTTCGGTCCACGCATTGTGTACGGATTCCGCAAGTCACACGTGTCGTTACGCAATCGTACAGGAGTCGTTTACGGTCCTACAACGCGCTCACTAGTGGTATCAGAGCCACGGTACCGATTTAATCGATCTAACAGTCGGTTAAATCACCCAAAGCTCATCAATTTTGGGTTAAACGGGAGTTTTGACGTTAAAACAGAGAAAATCATCAAAATGAAGGTCAATTCACAGATGGACTTTGGAATTGAAGACATCATTCTGTTCGGAATTGATTTGCGCACGATCCTGAGAAGTTTCATCATGAAATTCACACAAATAAAGATCCTGGATCGAAAAAACGTGACTTGGAGTGTTCTTGAGCTGTTAGAATATAATCCGAGCGGATGATCAACCGATCGGATAACCATCCGAGCCATATCATTATCTTGTGTTTGATATATTAGTTGGTTTTCACTCGAATGATCATTCGATCGGATGACCATCCGATCCACAAAACACAAGTTTGTCCCTTTTGCCATTCGATCAGATGAACAAATGCTTAACAAAAAAACAAAAAAAAGACATTTTTTGATTGCAACGACGAGGAGAGTCTCCAGAAAAAATTTGGTGATTGAATTTTTTTTTTGGGTTTTTAACAACCAAGTTGGGTTGTTCGGGGACACCGTTTGGGGCTTCAGTGAACAGATTTTGATGATGCGATCACGAATTGTGGAAATTAGTGGGGTAGTCATGATACTGGTGCAGAATGTTTATCATTCAGGTTATCTGACTATTTGTAGGACTGGTTTTGACTCTGAAACGATTGCGAAACGAACGTGAAACGTGCGAAATCCGTACACGAACGCGACCCAACACACACGATGTAATATAAACGTGATTCTATTATAAATCTAACAAGAAGAAGCACCTTGAATCACTTTCTCTCTCTAGATTCTCTCTCTAGATCTAGAGTTCTCCTAAACACAAATGAGCCAAAAGTTTCTAATCTAAACATAATGCTGCTATTTATAGGCCTTGGCTTTTAATGAGATTTCTCATTAATTACAATATTGCCACCTTGCCTTTTGTCTAGATATTACATCATAACGACTCGTTTCCTTCTGTTTCTCGCTACTGCTCGGATTGACGAAGGCGATAGACATAAATGCACTAACACTATTTATGGGCCAAAACGTAAAATCCGCAATGATGAAAAACTGACGTATTGAGGAAAATTGTCATATTTTCGGCATAGTCAAGTTTTTCAGAGATAAAAGAGGACTGAATTGCTTAGTTTGAGGGGGAATTCAGTGATAGAGACGTCAGAATTTGCAAAAATGATGGGGAATAAAAATTTTTAGATGTTACAGCATTTTTGAAATTCGTGACACTGCAACAGTATTCGGGTAGCTTCGATTTCAGATTGTCAGGGGGAATGTGAATCTGATCGTGGGTGAAAGCTTCTGAGATCAAGATGATCCGAGGTGTTGATATCTGATCGTGGGCGAAAGCATCGGAGATCTGAGAGTGATCGTGGATGATAGCTTTTGAGATCTAGATTATCCGAGGAGTTGAATCTGATTGTGGACGAATGCTTCAGAGATCAGATTACATTACTAGATGATTTCTTTTCCGATTAAGATTTGCTGATTGTGGAGAATACCATTTACATGGAGTGGTCATTCATACGGTGCGTTAATGTTGATCACAATAAATAGGATATCAGATCTTCAGGGGAAATCACGAATTTGAAGTTAACCAGTGGGGTGTTTGAAGTTTCTATCAATTGCCGGTTGAGTTTTTGTATTTCATAGATCGAGCAAGCGGAATGCAAGATCATGGTGCTGACATGTCATATAAAAAACTGAGCTCGAATGTGGTTAAAGCTGAAACAGAGGATACTGCATCGACTAGTTTCAAGTCGGTGATTGTTCGTGAAGGTTGCAGTTTAGCAAATCAAAGGAGAGTCGTGAACTGTGCAAAAGACTTGACGATTCATTTCAGGGGGAATTTGTGCTTTACTCTGTCAAAGCAAACCCGAATCATCAATCGAGGGGAATCTATTGTCAGATTTCAAGATGCCTGATTGAAGTTGCAGAATAGTTGAAGATTGCAAAATATTCAAACACGGCTCAAGGTTCTTAAAGTGTTAGTGCCTATTCGACAGTGACAGCCGAAGGGGAATCTGTTGGTGGATATTTCGTACGTCTGCCACTGTGCGAATAGTTAGATAGAGCGTGTGTTGAATATTGTATAGAATAGAGAAAGTTGGACAGGTTTTAGTATTGTCAAAGTCCATCCGGACGGACGGTCGGATGGACAATAGAATAGTCCAAACCCCATCCGAATGTAAAGTCCATCCGGACGGATGACCATCCAGATGGATGGACACTACCTCATTCAAACATGTGTAGGTTATTGCCTATAAATAGGGAGTTGGGGTTCCCATTTGGACAAGCTTTTGATCCCTGAGGAGAAATGCTGTCCAACTGGTCTCATGGTGCTGTAACTTGTCAAGATATGAATAGAGACCAGATTGTATGTGACTACTCGGTGTCGTATCTATCTTCTACTCCTTTCTTAGTAATAATAACGAACCGAACATGTCGTATCGGGACCGAGGCTCCGTCAAACTCGCTGATTCCTGGATTAGCAGTTAGGGACCGGATGGCTGTGGAAGGTGGTTCGGCAGGGCTAGGGAGACGATGTATTGGAGGTCGTTGGCACCAAATTAAGCACGTGTCACAGCCTGCTTGTCACACCCCAACCGATGGCGGAATCATCAGGGCGCGACATTGAGCGAAACAGATTGTCATGAGAATCCATAACAGCTATTAATTACGATATATTTAACGTTAAAGTCCCATACCAATAACATATAAAGTAAAAACAGTTATTATAGACATTGTTCTCAAAGACAAGTAAATAGTTCCAACGACTCAGGTTTATTGAATGACGTTTCTAGACCACCTACTCGATTCATCACAGCATAGCAAACAGACCATCCTAATCAACCTGTCACATACGTTAAAATAAAGTCAATATACGAAGTGTAAAGGTAAGCACAAAAGTTTAATATCATATAGTATAGCGAAAGCGTTTTATGCATAATCAGCATGTAACACGTAGAAATGTGAAGCAAGTAAGCTATCGACAATGAAGTATGCAACCGACATGACTGCGAGTTGTAGAATGCTTAACACATTATCACCACTGTGACCATGTGAAGTAAAACCCTTAACAACCCCTATCCATGACAGGTGCTGAGTCCAAACTATAGTACTATCATTGCTAAGGTGTCAGGCAAACAAACACTGTGTAAACATAACATACAAGCATTCATCGAGTCACGTATAACATGCGAGAGCGGTTAGCGTTAAAAGTGTTTCAGTTGTGCGTTAGATGTGATTTGATATAGGTAACGTATGTAACACCCAAAGTGCGTTAAAGAAAATGGGTTCGAGTATACTCACAGTATGTGTTTACTATAAACACTGCCTTGGATTGAAAGGAGCGCTTGAAGGTTAGCCTGAGTATAGAACGATAGTGTAAGCGTTGAACGGTGCGTAACAGTGCGTTAGGTGAGATAAGCGATCGGATGGTGAGTCGGTTGGATGAGCATCCGGACGGATGACCATTCGGTCGGTTGGTCATTCGATGGAATGAGTGTGTTTGTAAAAATGTTTGAACTTATGAAGTTTCATTGTAGTATAGTTTGAGTCATTCGATCGGATGGTCATCCGGACGGATGGCCGTTCGATCGGATGGCTATTCAATTGGAAAGCTGATTTTCTTTGAAGTTTTGAAAATTGTTTAAGTGTTAAACTTATAAGTCACCAGGTCAAACAGTCATTCGATCAGATGGTTATCCGATCGGAAGGCTATTCGATCGGCGAACTGATGTTTTGAAAAATCTTTGTAAAGTTTTCTAAGTTAAAAATTTTAACGGAGACGGTGTGATGACGTGTTAAACAACAGAAACCACACCAAGTCCAACTCTGTCGATCGGATGGGAATCACCCCTTTTGACCAGACTTAACTGTTCTTGACGGTGTTTCATGTTCTATGAGGGTGTGAGGACCGGTTGTGATCGGCTCTGGATTATACAACTCAGGTCGAATCGATCACTGTAAAAGTGCGGAATCCATGTACAGTATCAAAGAGTAATCAACAACGAAGTCTACAGTTAACGCATCCATTCTCATTCAAATATTGTGAAAATACAAGGTTCCTGGTGAGAGTAGGACAGGGCTACGCCTGATGTAACACCCTGACCAGAGGCGGAAATGTCAAGGGCATCACGAAACTTGATAGAATGCATTTGAGCACATGGTGTTTAAGTTAAGTTGAAATATAGCTCAGGTTTAATTAAAGAGATTGCATCCACATCTGAATAAATAAGAGTACATAAACAAAATACATCATAACAAATTGTTTCACAAATACAATAGATTCGAATTTAATCTAAGGCATAAGTCTTGATCAATCCTATATGAAATATTCTTGCAAATTGTAGCATCAAACATTGTCACCTGAAACATATGTTAGAAAAATATTGGGTCAACAAACGGTTGAGTGAATTCATAGGTTTTGTTAGGCAAAAATAACAATGTGATATGAAAATGGTTTAGCACTGTGGCATGAGATATGTCTTTAAGCAGAAGAGTAATACAAGTAGTCACTTGGTGGTACATTCAAACCTTCGTTATGACGTAACACGGGTCTATCACCACACTTCCAAAAAGTTTCACATGGGTATCAACAACAACATTAGCAACAAATAGTTTCACTGGAAGTGAGGTGGGGCATCACACCTATAGCGCTATAATATAACCATTGGGATTTTGCAAGTTAATGAACGTAAACGCGTTAAAGCAAAAAAAACAAGTATTAAGCAAATGCAAAGGCAATCGGGGGAACCATAAAATAGCAAATAGTTTGTATCACATTGTAACATATGTATCATCCCAAAAATAATGTAAAAAGGGACTATGAACTCACCTTGAGTGCGGTAAGTCCAACAAGTAAGTTTAATGTAAGGGTTTGTGGGAACAAGATCCAACGTCACTCTAATAGATTGAACATGCAACAATATAGAATTTGTATCAATAATAGTGTTTAATTGTATGAACGGAAATCCTAAATCTATAGGATTCGGTTTGACTAAATGGTAACTAAGTGGTTTGGATAACTTAATTGAGGACTCGGAAAATGAATATGTTATAAAGGAATTAATTATCAAAAATATTTGTTTAACATAAATAATTAAATTGCAAAATTATGTAATTGATTTAATATAAACATTTGTGATAATAACTCAGATATAATTAACTTGTATAATTAAATAACATAGTTAAATAAAATAATTATAACCAAAACATAGTACAAGTGATATACTTAATTTATAAAAATTATAGATTAATTCAAATGGCCAATTATATATATAAATTGATAATTGATAAATATATAGTTTAAAAGAATTAATATGATAATTATATAACTAATTATCAAAATAATCAAATTAGATCAGAATAATTAAAGATAATATTTTTAGTTGTTGAACTTGAATATTACTGATTTAAAATAATTATTATGTAAGTATATATTATGTATGGGAATATATATATATATATATATATATATATATATATTTTGTAAATTAAATCCTTGTAAGTTAAGTCCAAGAGTTAGATTGTTATGTTAATGTCCAAAATCACATATCAATACAAAGATGATCGGACGGTATGATTTACCATCACCTATCACCATGAGTATGATCGGATTGTATCACGTATCAATACAAGTATGATCGGACGGTATAAATTACTCATCTCTTATCAATACAAGCATGATCGGATTGAAAGAAAAATAACAACATAATAATAGAGTTTGTAGTTAAGTTAGCTTAACCCAAAACACAAATCTTATCACAAGAATTATGGTAGACTCGGTTGGTGAACCAAAACACTTGCCACCACAAGACTATGATAGATTTGTATCGTTTTAATGTTTGTACTTATGTTAGTGATTAATAACAGAAAATTAAGAGTTAGTAACAGAAAGTTAAGAGGGTTTTGACACCTCTAAACTCATAAGAATTAACCATACATAAGTGTCATGAACATGGTTTTGATTAGAAGTATGGTAGATATAAGATTCATGCAAGTTAGTATGAATAAAGATAAAGTATAAGATTAATCATCAAAATAGTAAGTTTGGATCATGAAATGGTGTTGTTGCACCTTAGATTAACAAGATAATCTGTTGGAAACAATCCTAGAGAAGATCCAAACTTTGTAGAAGAAGATTTGATGAAGAAATGATGAAGAAAAGTGAGTTTGAACTCACTTGTATACTAAGAAAAATTCTGCACTTGTTCTTGAAAATGCAGAATTTTAGAGAGGATTTTGATGATTTAGAAGTGTTTGGCAAGTGAAATGAGGGTTAGAGAGGTTGTATATATAGTGTAGGTGGTAGGTGACAACTTGAAATGAGTTAAAATGGCTGCAATACGCGTATAAATGTGAAAATACAACAAGAATTCGCGGCTGGTCGTAGGTACTATTCATCCAGCGGTTTTTTTAATACTATGGATTAAAACAAGAACTTTTTATAAAAGGGACCTATGCTAAAACAATTTCTAAAAATTTTTAAAAATCCTTTTGTAAAGTTTTACGCTAAAATTTATTAGAAAAATATCTTTGTATAGTTTTTCGGTTTCGTAACGAAATTAAGTGTTTGTAACGTAGAATTGAATCTAGAATATGTATACAATAATTTATTATAATTAACGCCTCGAAAAATACGATACAAATATGGATAAAGATACGAAAATACAAGGCGTTACACAAATACAGTAATTGTTACAATGCAAGTCAAAACAAATACAAGTGTGAAAACTAAGATGGTTACAGTCTCCCCTACTTTTGAGAATTTCATCCCAAAATTGGTGTAGGAGATTCTTTAGCAAAAAAGATGTGGATACTTGGTCTTCATTTGATCCTCACATTCCCAAGTGAATTCTGGGCCACGTTTGGATTCCCAACGTACCTTAACAATAGGTATGCGGCTTCGTTTAAGTTTCTTCACTTCGCTGTCCATGATTTCTACCGGTTTTTCAACAAAGTGCATGGAGTCATCGATGCGAATGTCGTCGAGTGGTACATGATGGTTTTCATCAACAAGACACTTTCTGAGATTGGAGATATGAAAGGTAGGATGGACGTTGCTGAGTTCAGGAGGTAACTCAAGTTTGTAGGCAACTCTACCGATCCTTTCGATGATCTTAAAAGGTTCAACATAACGAGGAGCTAGTTTGCCTTTCTTTCCAAAGCGTACAATACATTTCCAAGGAGAAACCTTGAGAAGTACCATATCACCGACTTGGAATTCAAGGGGTTTGCGTCGTTTATCAGCATAACTCTTTTGACGACTTCTAGCCACTGTAAGGTTGTCACGAATTTTAAAGATCTTGTCAGTCGTTTCTTGGATTAGTTCAGGATCAGTGATTTGTGCCTCAGTAATCTCGTTCCAACAAACAGGAGAACGACACTTGCGACCATAGAGAGCTTCAAAAGGCGCCATTTCAAGACTAGAATGGTAACTATTGTTATAAGAGAATTCAATCAAAGGTAGATGTGAATCCCAATTACCACCAAAATCTATAACGCAAGCTCGTAACATATCCTCAAGGGTTTGGATGGTTCGTTCAGACTGACCATCGGTTTGAGGGTGATAAGCGGTGCTAAGATTAAGTCGAGTTCCCAAAGCAGATTGCATAGATTTCCAAAAAATGAGAGTTAAAACGACCATCATGATCAGAAATGATGTTCAAAGGCACACCATGACGAGCAACAATTTCGTCAAGGTAGAGTTTGGCAAGCTTAGCAACAGAGTAATCTTCTCGGATTGGCAAAAAGTGGGCTGATTTGGTTAGACGGTCAACGATCACCCAAATGCTGTCATGACCTCAAGATGTGTGTGGTAACTTGGTTATGAAATCCATAGCAATTTCCTCCCATTTCCACACAGGAATCTCAGGTTGTTCAAGTAATCCAGAAGGTCGTTGGTGTTCAGCTTTAACCTTCAAATAGGTAAGGCACTTGGACACGTAAAGAGCAACATCCTTTTACATTCCGGGCCACCAATAAAGGTTTCGAAGATCCATGTACATCTTGTCCGCACCGGGATGAATAGAATATCGGGATTTGTGGGCTTCGTCCATCAAGAATGTACGAAGGTTGTTATGATTAGGAACCCATAGACGGTTTTTGAAATGTCGTAAGCCATCTTCTTTGGTTTCGAGGAGGAGATCAAGTTTATGAGGTAATTCAGTAAGCAAATCACCGCTGGCCACAACATCTTGCTGAGCTTGGAGAATACGAGTTTGGATGTCAGAATGGATTTGTATGCTTAGGGGTGTTCAAAAAACTCGTGGCTTGCAGCTCGCTCGAAAAATGCTCGAAGAAAGCTCGGCTCGAAATTGGCTCGGTTGTTAACGAGCCAGCTCGGCTCGGCTCGGTTTGTAAACGAGCCGAGCTCGAGCTTGGTCTGGCTCGGCTCGTGAGCTCGTGAGTTGGCTCGATAAGGTTTACATCCTTTATTTTTTTTGTCCCACATCGCTTAGAAAACAAAAACTAAGGGAGTATTTCCCCTATAAAAGAAGGTAAAGACAATGTACAAAGTGAATTAACTATTTATACTTGCATATTTAGCCATATGGTTAAATTAAATGGCAATTAATTTATGGCCCTTAGTCTATGAAAAAAATCATTTTTAAGTAGTAAATTTTGCGGTTTTTTGTTAGTTCGAGCTAGATCGAGCCGAGCCGAGCTAGCTCGAATTCTAATCGAGTCGAGCTCGAGCCTCAAATCTAAGCTCGATTTGAAATTCGAGCTCGAGCCGAGCCAGCTCGAATCGAGTTCGAGCCGAGCTTGAGCTGGGTCTAGCTCGGCTCGACTCGGCTCGTTTACAACCCTATGTATGCTATGAAGTTGAATGCGTTCTTTACGACTTAAAGCATCGGCAACAACGTTCGCTTTTCCAGGGTGATAGCGAATCTCGCAATCGTAGTCGTTTAGAAGTTCAATCCATCTACGTTGGCGCATGTTTAAATCCTTTTGATCAAAGATGTGTTGGAGACTTTTGTGATCAGTGAAAATCACACATTTTGTACCATAAAGATAGTGTCTCTAGATTTTGAGAGCGAAGATTACGGCACCCAATTCAAGATCATGGGTAGTGTATCTCTTTTCATGGTCCTTCAGTTGTCGAGATGCATAGGCTATGAGTTTGCCTCGTTGCATGAGGACGCTGCCTAAGCCAAGTTTGGAAGCATCACAATACACCACGAAATTGTTGTTACCATCGGGGAGAATCAGAATAGGAGCATCACAAAGTTTCTGTTTAAGAATTTGGAAAGCTTCATCTTGTTTTGGTCCCCATTCAAAAGGTTTACCCTTGTGAGTTAAATACGTAAGCGAACAACAAGTTTGGAAAAATTGGCAATGAAACGCCGATAATACCCAGCTAAACCAAGGAAAGAACGGATTTCAGTTGGAGTGGTAGGAACACTCCAATTCTTTATGGCTTCAATCTTCGCAGGATCAACATGAATTCCTTTGTTGTTTATGATGTGTCCCAAAAATTGAACTTCCTTAAGCCAGAATTCGCATTTCGAGAATTTGGCATAAAGCTGTTCTTTCTTTAGGAGGTCTAAGATCAATCGAAGGTGATTCTCATGATTAGCTTTGGTTTTGGAATAGATAAGAATGTCATTAATGAAAACAATAACAAATTTATCTAGGTAGGGCTTGCAAACACGGTTCATTAAATCCATGAAGACCGCAGGGGCATTGGTTAAACCAAATGGCATAACGGTGAACTCATAGTGACCGTAGCGTGTGCGAAAAGCGGTTTTAGGAATGTCGTCTTCAAAAATGCATAGTTGGTGATAACCAGAGCGTATGTAGATCTTTGAGAAGCAAGTGGCACCTTGTAATTGATCGAAGAGATCATCAATGCGAGGCAGGGGATAACGGTTTTTGATGGTGAGTTTGTTCAGCTCATGGTAATCGATACACATACGCATGGAACCATCTTTCTTCTTGACGAACAAAACTAGAGCTCCCCAAGGAGAAAACTGGGGTGAATGAAACCTTTCTCAGAAAGCTCTTAAAGTTGGTTAGCAAGTTCTTGCATTTCAGAAGGTGCAAGACGATAGGGAGATTTGGCAATAGGTTTAGCACCAGGAATAAGATCGATACGAAATTCTACTTGACGCACGGGAGGTAAGCCAGGTAGATCATCGGGAAAAACTTCAGGAAAATCTCGAATGATTGGAGTATCATTAATGTTCTTGGTTTCTTCCTTCTTCTCCACCATGTGGGCTAGGAAAGCCACGTAGTTCTTGCGCAAATTCTTCTGAGCTTCCACGCAAGATATGAGGTTGAGACTTTTATAGGGTCCTTCCCCATAGACCTTCAGAACTTCACCAGACAGCAATGGTAATGAACGAATTTATCATGACAAACAACTTCGGCATGATTTGGAGCTAACCAATCCATGGCTATGATATCAAAACATCCAAGTTTCATGGGAATAACGTTTATCGGAAAAACATGGCCATGAAGTTCAAGTTTACAATTGGTAATGACAGAATTGAACACGGAGTGATCACCACTAGCTACTATAACTTCAAATGAATCACTTAGTTTTTGTACGTGGTAAAGCAAGCAAAGGTTCAAACTCAAGTGAAACAAAACTCCTATTCCGGATCAAACAAAACAGAAGCATAATGGTTGTTAACGAGAAACGTACCGTTGACCACATCATTTACGACACGAGCCTCATTGACATTCTGGTTGAATGCACGACCTCTAGCGGGTTGAGCATTTGCAAGTTTGTGACATTCCTGTTTGAAGTGATTCGGATCACCGCAATTGAAGCAAGTTCCAATGGGATAACGAGGTGGTGCAGCAGCTTGAACAGTAGGAGGAGCAACAGCTTGCGGTTGAGGATGTATACGGCATGTGGCTGCAAGATGACCCAAGCGTCCACAACTTGTGCACTTTCTACAAGGAAAACGGGCTTGGTGATGGTAGTTACAACGGTTGCATAACGGTGCTTCACCAACATATGGCTTCTTGGCAGGAGGAGCCTGGTTGGCGGGAGCAGGAGTTGTAACGGCAAAGTTTTTGACTGCTTTGCGTTTGTTTGCATTCCTGGTTTTCCTCGAAGATTGGGCTCCATCATTTGCCGCTTTGATAGTGTCAGACGCAGCTTTAGATGGTGTCTTCTTGTCGCTTTTTCGTAATAAGTTCCCTTCTTTGACTTGTTCATCCGTCAAGATAGCAGAGAGTTCATAAGCGTCTTGAAGTGTGGCTGGTCTGCTTCCAGTTACTATGTGCTTGATGCAACTTGGGAGCCCACCAATGAATTTCTCGACCAAGCGGTCGGGAGCTATTTTTGTGGGACAGTGGATGCACAATTCTTCGAACAGGTTTATGTAAGCGCGGTTTTCTCCACTGTCTTGTTTAAGGTCGTGGAACTCATCTTCCAGTGCTTTCATCTCGTTTCGCGGGCAGAATTCCTTTAACATGAGAACTTTCAATTCTTCCCAGGTCAAAGCCATAGCAACTTTGGCTGTACGATCCTTCATGATTCCATTCCACCAGGTTAACGCCCTCTTTTGGAAGACGCTAGAAGCAAATTCGACCTTGCGTTCATTTGTACACTGACTGTGGCGGAATGTATTCTCCATACTTTCGGTCCATTGAAGGAGTCCAGTAGCACCTTCGTTCCCCGTAAACTTAGTGGGGTGGCAAGAGTTGAATTGTTTGAAGTTGCATGGAGTGTCATGATGGTTTCCGTTGGTTCCGCTGCTACTTTGCCCGTTGGTGGCTTGAGAAAGTTGTGCTACAAGGTCGGGAAGTATTGCTACTATTTGTTGAGCAACAAGAGCTGCCATTTTCATGCTCGAGACATTGTCTTGTGGTGCACGTCGAGGAGGCATCTACCCGAGGTAGATAAATTCATAAGATCATGGGAATCAAAATGGGATATTTTCATAAAATCAAAGGGGATAAGAGAAAACACATAACAAGATGGATATCATTTATTCCTCGAATAAACAATATCAATGGCAAATCAAAGTAGTTGGGTTCCTATAACTTTAATGAAGTCATGCTTTATCCTATAAGTGGACACTCATCTCAAGAGTTCCCAGGTAAGCATAACTGATCCCTCAAGTTGGAATTTATACGAAGTGCTTGCCTAGACAGAAAACTCGGGATACAGGCGTCCACCCTTCTAGATTGCACGAGTTCGTTATTAGAGCCCAAGACTTCAACGATAATTTGAAAATCAAAAGAGGTTTTGAAAATAATCACCGAAGGATAGATGATGAGCATTTGTATAATCTAGAGAGTCTAAAATGAAATCCGTGGTGACGAGGCTTTGGTTTGCAAAAGATAAGGATAGGGAAGAAGATAAGGATAAGGAAAGAGCACACTAATGGACATGGGTCCTAGGTAAATTATAGTCTAGGTCAAAGCATCGCTAATAACCTAATTCCCTATAACCATGCCTCTGATACCAATCTGTAACACCCGGACCGGAGGCGGAAATGTCAAGGGCATCACGAAACTTGATAGAATGCATTTGAGCACATGGTGTTTAATTTAAGTTAAAATATAGCTTAGGTTTAATTAAAGAGATTGCATTCACATCTGAATAAATAAGAGTACATAAACAAAATACATCATAACAAATTGTTTCACAAATACAATAGATTCGAATTTAATCTAAGGCATAAGTCTTGATCAATCCTATATGAAATATTCTTGCAAATCATAGCATCAAACATTGTCACCTGAAACATATGTTAGAAAAATATTGGGTCAACAAACGGTTGAGTGAATTCATAGCTTTTGTTAGGCAAAAATAACAATGTGATATGAAAATGGTTTAGCACTGTGGCATGAGATATGTCTTTAAGCAAAAGAGTAATACAAGTAGTCACTTGGTGGTACATTCAAACCTTCGTTATGACGTAACACAGGTCTATCACCACACTTCCAAAAAGTTTCACATGAGTATCAACAACAACATTAGCAACAAATAGTTTCACTGGAAGTGAGGTGGGGCGTCACACCTATAGCGCTATAATATAACCGTTGGGCTTTTGCAAGTTAATGAACGTAAACACGTTAAAGCAACAACAACAAGTATTAAGCAAATGCAAAGGCAATCGGGGGAACCACAAAATAGCAAATAGTTTGTATCACATTGTAACATATGTATCATCCCAAAAATAATGTAAAAAGGGACTATGAACTCACCTTGAGTGCGGTAAGTCCAACAAGTAAGTTTAAGGTAAGGGTTTGTGGGAACAAGATCCAACGTCACTCTAATATATTGAACATGCAACAATATAGAATTTGTATCAATAACAGTGTTTAATTGTATGAACGGAAATCCTAAATCTATAGGATTCGGTTTGACTAAATGGTAACTAAGTGGTTTGGATAACTTAATTGAGGACTCGGAAAATGAATATGTTATAAAGGAATTAATTATCAAAAATATTTGTTTAACATAAATAATTAAATTGAAAAATTATGTAATTGATTTAATATAAACATTTGTGATAATAACTCAAATATAATTAACTTGTATAATTAAATAACATAGTTAAATAAAATAATTATAACCAAAACATAGTACAAGTGATATACTTAATTTATAAAAATTATAGATTAATTCAAATGGCCAATTATATATATAAATTGATAATTGATAAATATATAGTTTAAAAGAATTAATATGATAATTATATAACTAATTATCAAAATAATCAAATTAGATCAGAATAATTAAAGATAATATTTTTAGTTGTTGAACTTGAATATTACTGATTTAAAATAATTATTATGTAAGTATATATTATGTATGGGAATATATATATATATATATAGTTTGTAAATTAAATCCTTGTAAGTTAATTCCAAGAGTTAGATTGTTATGTTAATGTTGTAGGATCGATTTTTGACCCGAATGAGTCGTTCGGAAGAGCTGAAATCCGTTTCAGAGGCGGAAACAAAGAAACGAATGTGAAAACAGCTTGATTCACACTTTAAACCTCTTGTATATTGAATTAACAACGTTTACAATCAAAAGGAATACCGGCAGCACCTCGGTATCGAATCTGAAATCTGTTACAAATGAATTCGTTTGAAGAGTATTTATAGGCCAAGCCCCTTCCGTTTGAAAGTGGCATGATACCTTTCAAACGGACACTTTCTTCAAACGAAACCTACATACTTCAAACGTACATGCATTTCAAATGGACATCTTCAAACAAATGACAGCTTCAAACGGATGCACCTTTCAAACTGTCACACCCCGAAATTATCAGAGCTGGCGTGACTGGACTGGTATCTTCATTGCACAGCGGAAGCAAATAAGCAAAGACTTCTAGAAACTGAACGCCTCCTAAGTACTCGAATTCTCGAATGGTTCTCCTATTTCAACCGTGCCTTGTCTTAGAAAAGTAACCTGAGAAAGAACAAGCGAGAAAAATCAACATAATGTTGAGCGAGTTCATAGTTTGTTTGTAAAAGATTTGAAATAAATCTTTTGAGTTGTGAAAGATTTAAAATAAATCTTTGGAGTAACCGGTTTTTG
The DNA here is from genome assembly GCA_030545235.1 of Helianthus tuberosus. Taxonomy (NCBI): domain Eukaryota; kingdom Viridiplantae; phylum Streptophyta; class Magnoliopsida; order Asterales; family Asteraceae; genus Helianthus; species Helianthus tuberosus. The sequence goes on along the minus strand of JARYGA010000388.1, from coordinate 13,204 downwards.
AAATAGTATTGAGAAAACGAATTTAAAAATCATTTTCTTGCCAAGTTATATGGAAACATTGTGTTTGTAACACGTTATGTTCATAAAACCACGTATTTGTAAAGCCTTGTATTTGTAATGTTCGCATAACCGTCAATGCCCACCCTGACTTTGACTCCATACCCGCATAATGCTTTGAATTTGTATAAAACATGGTAGTTAATTTGTATGAACAAGAAGTTTCCGTAAGTATAAAATCCCTGGTATGTAGCAGATAAGGAAAAAAAAAAGAGATCACCAATGGTTTGCAAGGCCATTGATATGTGTGAAGTGCAAGTAGGAAGACTCAAACCTAGCGGATTTGTGCGTCGGGTAGATAGTCACCCCAAGGTCCGTTAACTGTTTGGCCTGGGGCTGGGCTCGCTACACCCAGATAGATCTACCGCATTGTGTCCCTCGGTCCTACAATGAGGATTAATGGCCTCAAGTACCACCTACCCACTCACATGATCTGTATGCAGTAACCCTCCTTACGCTAACCATACCATGTATAAATAAATCCCTGGTCACCCTGACCAGATTTCTGGTCACCCTGGCCAAATATCATTCACATTTCAAAAATAAGCATTTGCATCATACTTGGTACTCGTTCTCACCAAGAGTGCTTTTTGTATTTACCCGTAGTTTAGAAAACTAGAATTTGTGGGTATGCATATTCCGAAAGATACGTTTGTTTGAAAACCGCTATGTTTAGTATAAACCTTTCGTAAATCATTTGTGTTCCTCGAAATCCCTTCGTAATATGATTTAGAAATACGAGTTTTGCGTTTGTTCAAAACTTTGTATGTTTTTGCAAAACGTGCATGTCTTTCCACCCCGAAAACATTTACAAAAATGTAAAACAGTAAAAAGTGGGGGTTATGAACTCACCTGAATATTCCTGTGCAAAGCTAGCTAATTTACGACTTCGTGATGTCGTTTCCAAGACTTGACTTGCTAGCGTGCGTTCTATAATATTCCTAGCACGGAATATCTTATAAGTTTCTAAATAACATAGTAACTAAACTACGTGTCATCGAGCTCTACCGAATCGTTGACCGAACGATTCGACGGTAAATTGTCAACTTAAAGAAGCGAAGAAGTTATACTTGTGTAGTTCGTTCATTCGTCGGTATTTAAGAAGTCTTGAAAAGACTTAGTTCTCGAGAGGTTTAAAAATAGATAAATATTTATATAAAAATATATAAATATACCGTTATCATCGCGTTAGACGTCTCGAGTAGTCGTACGTGGATAAAAAGAATATTTTTACGAAATATCATGTATCAAACTCGTATGCGATATTATATGATTTATCGTGTGTCGTTTAGGCGTATAAAATAAATATGAAAAATTATATTTATTTTATAAAAGAATCATCGAGTTATTTGAAGTCTGTAATAAATAGATAAACGATATCTATTTTATAAAAGAATTCGTGTCGTTTATTACTTCAAATAAATATATAAACTATATTTATTTTAGCAAAATAATCGTCGTGTCGTTGATATTTGAAATAAATATAAACTATATTTATTTTGATGAAACGAATTCGTCTTACGCGATGCTTGAAATAAATATATATACTATATTTATTTATAAAAAGATTCGAGTTTGTTTGAAATAAATATAATAATAACTATATTTATTTTGTTGTCGAAAATATTTTCCGTATCTTTGTTCTCGTAAGTTGCAAGTCGTTGTCGAAGGAAACTTTATATTTGTATCTCGTAAAAGTCGCTTATGACAATAGTTGTCGTTTTACAAGAAAAGCATGTTTTTATAATAAAACTTGTTTTATTTTGCGGGTTTTCTCGAAAAACGGGCAGAGTTTCCTCTGTTTTTGGACGCCCCGGACAACCAATGTTGTCGTTATATCATCAAAATTCAACAATATTCCATTAACTCACGCAAAATATATGATAGCTTTTAATCAAATACGCCAAAATAAGATGTAAATAATCGTTAATGGTATCGGTCGAGCTCACTCACGTTATGGGTTATAACTAAATAACGTAAATAATAAACACGTCCTAAATATTTACCATCTCCTCGTGTCGAAAAGCTAACTGAGTTGACCGAGTCAACTAGGTTTGACCGAGTCGACTCACTGTTGACCGAACTTGACCGAGTTGACCAGACCCGAGACCTTGACCCGAACCGAACCAAAACCCGCTCTCGTGACCATTCTGACCCGAGCCGCCTGTTGACCGAAACCCAATAACCCCGAAACTGAAATCTGACCCGAGCCGCCTGCTGACCGAAACGTAACAAGTTGACCACCACCACTGATGACCTGTGCCACACCCAAAACTGAACCTGCATCGACCTAAAACTCGAACCCGAACCACGAACCATACCGAGCTTGAATCCGATCTGAACATCATCTTCATCATCATCGGACTTAAATCTTAAAAAAAAATAAAAGTAACAGAAGGGGGGTTTACCGTGAAGCTGTCGGAACCAACCGCCATCACCGCGGCTCCACCGTCGACCGCCGGAAGGCGCACCACCGGCTCCGGTCCTCTGTTTTCTCCGATCTCCTCTCTCGTCTCTTTCTCTATCTCTCTGTTTCTTTGTGTCGCACCGCTGCACCACCACCGGACGGTGGTGGTGGTGCTCCGTATGTAGATCGAAGAAAGGGGGAGGGGCTGTGGGCCTGATGTGCGATCCCCGGAGAAGAAGGGGACGCCGGAGCACTGCCATACCCGGCTCCGGTTGCTGCCATGTCGGGTGAGGGAGGGTGAGTTTGTTGTTTAGGGTTTTGCTTTGGAGAAGATGACCTCCTTGTTTTGTTTGTCTGATACATAACCGAGAGAGAGAGAGAGTAAATGTAAGGTTGTGGGTGTGTAAAAATGAAATGAGGGGTATGGTTTTTATATAAAATTTTTGAGATCTTAAAAGATCTTGTGAAGATTCATAGAGATTTTTGACAAGATTTGGGCAAGATTTCTAGAGATCTTGCTAAGATTCACAAGAAAGTCTTGTAGTATATTATATGCAGGTTTAGGCTTGTGGGTTTTGGGCTTGGGCCCAGGGCCCACAAGCCCATCTCGTGTGAAAGTGGCTCGTAAATCCTACGAGACCCGTTGTCAAAACCCTAACTCTGTTTAACGTCAAAAGATAAAATACACAAAAGTACGGTCGGTAGACGTTGTTTGCACGCCCGTTCATCGATTACGGTAATAATCGCGAAAAGTTGTATCGTTGCCGTCTTTAATCCGTTTTTCGATCCGGTTTCGACTGTAGTCACAAAAATTTTATTACGAAGCTAATATATATCGTAAAAATTTATTATTTGTCGGCGGTGTCAGTATCCTGTTCGGTTTCAATCCGTTGCCGTTTAACGTTTCATAGGTTTCTCTGTAAACCACCGTTCGCGCATTGAAAAGTCGAATAATCGTTCCTGGGCACTCCAAAGGCCTAATTAGGTTAATTTGCGCTGTAAACACTATTTATTGTCGCGTTAATCACTTGTTAATCACGTAATTAAGAGCCGTAAATAACGGGTTGTCACACAAACGTGTAAGCTTCAAACAGTTATCTCAAACAAAATTATATTTTGTTTTGTCTCATGTGCATCACTTTGAGTATGTTGCAATGATGATGTCAACCTTATGATGTCATCATTGAATATGATGACATCATGCTTTATCAAATCCGCAACGAACCCGAGACTCGATATAAGACTGTGACACTTCGGGTTTTCCCGAGTAATCTGTGTATATTAACTTGCGTGTGCATAATATTAAATGAAAGTCGTGACTTATCTTGATGTGCTATGTGTCGATAATGTGTAAATATGATATACATAGTTATATATATATAAGTAAACTGAGACCATGAGCCCGACTCGAGACCGCTTGGTCTCGAGTAAACAGTGAAACAATTGGGCCGGTTGGGCCATGCCGCTCGGAAACCCACTAGGGTGCACCAACTCGGTCCGGGTATAAAACCCACAAGAGTAGCCAACTTTGCCACTTTTCACCATTTGCAACATTTCCTCATTCACTCACTCCCACACACTCTCCCTCACCCTCTCAACAAAACCATAACAACATCACCTCCTCTCCTCCTCTCGGGTTAGAACCGGCAGCCATCGGAGGTCTCGGATCAGCTTGTACACACCGATTTGAAAGCTTCATTCTTCACTACTTCATACCCTTTTGCCCACACTTGATCCGGTTAGTGTTCCCTTCATTGTAGATGTTAATGTATGATAAAGTGTGTGCTTGATGAATAATACAAATGCCAAGATTAAATGTCTCTTTATATGATTTGTATGATTTAGTGGGTTAAAAACGATTAAATGATAATGTTGTTTAAGAATGATATGCCAAGTTGATATAGCAAATGTAGATATACGTTGCCATTGAACCAATGATTGTATGTTGATGATTTGACACAATGAATATTAGTTATGTATTGATTTGAATGATGGTATACAAGATCACAATATCGAGTGTATAAATCTAATGATAAAACCGGTGATTATGTGCTAGAGTTAGGGCCGAAGATGATGTCTAAATTGTGTTTCGACTTAGGATTGTGAATATGCAAACAAAGGATGAACTACATGAATGTGCTTGATGAACTATTTGAAGATCATTGAAAATATTTGAAAAACTTGCTGTTTGATCCATTTTGGTTAATTGTTAGACAAAGAAACATGTTTATGGAATTCTATTGGATAGTACACAATTACATGAAATTGCAATTCTATTGGTTAGTACATCAGAAGTTCTAGAAGAACTTCATGTGCACGTATCCGGGGTTGCGAGTCGAGATCCCCGGTTGCGACTCGAGACCAACACGTGACAACTCGAGACCGTAGCGATTACGACTCGAGACCATGTCCAAGCAACTCAAAACAGACTTCAAGGACTCGAGACCATCGAGGTCTCGACTCGAGATCTTCTGATTGCGACTCGAGACTGGACTCGAGATCCCTGAGGTTGCGACTCATACCTGCACTACTCGAGACCAGAAGTCCACAACTCAAGACCTCCCGGTTGCGACTCGAGACCGCGTGTTCTCGAGTCGAGACCAGCTTGTCTCGTCTGGGCTACTTGTCTACGTTATTGGGCCGAATTGCACGAACTGTTCATGATTGATTATTGTTTAAATGGATTATGTGTTACTGAACGTGTGATAGAACTGGCCCAATAACTTTATATGTTATGCATGCAATGTGTTAGCTATGTGTAGAATATACGTGATCTTCCCGTACCCAAACCTAACCCATATTGGTAACCATGTTAGGACGTGGTGACCAACGTGTTTGACCAAGTAAACTAAACTGCCGAGCAACCCAAGGTGAGTTCACAACTATTAAAGCATGCGTTCCCGGTGGTTTTGGGAACGGAAACTTAATCAACGCTATCCCCGCATAAGGGATACAAACTTACTTTTCTTCCCTTGTTACTGGGAGCAAACTTACTTACTTCCCTTGTTAATGGGAACTCTTGGTTAATTATTGTTTATACGGAATGCAACAAGCAACACTAAACGAAACTCTATCACTTAAGTCCCTACCATTTAATACCGATTAGTCGCCGGGGCCTGGCGAACGGGTTATTAGTTAATAGCGCTATTTAGGTGTAACCAGCCTCACACCGACCCTTGTTACTGGGAACGGGAGTGAACTAATGAACTTTGGCAAACCGTCAATGATGATAGAACATTGACAAACGGGGCACTACGGAAACGTACGGTTAAGTAAGTATTCGGTATTGGAAAAACAGTTTAGTCGCTTACTTATGGGGTAGCTCCCCACCGCATGTATAAACGGATAAATTAACTGGTGAAACAAGTTTTTGGTAATTAAAACTGGACAACTCGTGGACTCGCCAACATTTTTGTTGATACCCTACTGCATGCTTTGCAGGTACCCAGTGACTCAGGAGCTTGCGGCTTGGGAATGTGTAGTGGTCGCCTAGCCCACGCGTTGGGTTCTAAATAAATCTTGAACTATGAACTTTGTTTTGAAACTGTTTGGTTTATGCTTCCGCTGTTTACTTAAAATGTTATTTGAACTTAAAACCTTTAAAACTTCGAACTATAATGTTTACTAACTATTGTGGTTGGTGAACATCTTTACTATTGACCAATGTTTAGTATAATTGGTGGCTGGATCCTGGACAGTCACGCCTCCAAGCGGTGGTATTCCGCACGTGGATTTTGGGGGTGTGACATATTGGTATCAGAGCCATTGGTTATAGTGAACTTGGTTTTAAAAAGAAAGTCTTTTTGAGAAAAACCAGACTATAACCCGTGACTCATAACGGCACTACACTCCAAGGGCAAGACTCAACATATTAGACCTCATAGCTCGGACTTGTGTTTACTTGCTTGTTTATCTTATGTTGACTGCTCTACTATACATACTAGTGTGCCTAATTAGGTAGATACATGTCCATCTTCTATCTCATTCTCGCTACGTTACGACATCACACTCATACTGTGTTTTCTGGTTATGAAGACAATGAGTGGACACGGAAGAGGAAACGTTAACATGACTCAGGCTCAGTTCACTAACTTGCTCAACACGGTGGCTGCAGCTTTCGCAGCTCACCCTGGAGGTAAACTCGTTACTTTAGGATGTTTAGATCCTACCCCCACATCGTCTTTTCACCTCTAAACCTATTCGCTTCGCTTCTCACCACAGGTCAGCCTGCGCAGCCGCGTGTTTGTACTTTCAAAACCTTCATGGATGGCAAGCCTCTCCATTTCAACGGCACTGAGGGTGCCATAGGCCTTCTGCACTGGATTGAAAAGGCCGAAGCTGTCTTTGCTGTCTGTGAGTGTCCCCCTGCTAACTGGGTAAAGTTCGCGACTGGTACGCTTGAAGGGAACACGCTTTCATGGTGGAAAGCACAGATTCAGATGCTTGGTCTGGAAACTGCTAATGCTACTGCGTGGGAAGATTTCAAGGACATGATCAAAGAGGAGTACTGTCACAGGGATGACATCCACAAACTCGAGAACGAGTACTATGAGCTCAAGATGGTTGGGTCAGAGATTGAGACCTACACCAAGCAGTCCAACGACTATGCTGCACTTTGCCCAAACATGTCCCGACCTATGTATCGAAGGATCGAATTATACATCAAAGGCTTGGTCCTAGAAATCCGGAGCCATGTGACCTCAGCCAACCTCAATACCATACAGCCCATGGTTCGTCTTGCTCACAAACTCACCAATCAGGCTGTGGAGGAGGGCAAGTTGCCCAAGAGGATCAGCGCTACTGCTGGAACTTCTAGCTATAACAAACGAAAGTGGGATGGAAATCAGGGTAAGGATGCTAACCCCACTCAGGCCCCAGTTCAACAAAGGAAGACTGAAAGCAACAAGGGCCCTCAGCAACAGGGTGGCTATCGAGGAAACCACCCCAAGTGTAACAAATCCAACCGACACCACAGTGGGCCATGTGGCAAAGGTCAATGTCAGCGATGCAACAAGATGGGGCATGAAGCCAAAGACTGCAGGAGCCAGTTCCCAGCTAGGCAGAATCAGCATCAACCACAGCAACAACAGCAGCAAGGAAACAACCGTGAATGCTACAAATGTGGGGCAATAGGGCACATGCGAAAGGATTGCCCTCAGTTGAACCAGAATCGCAACAACAATAATCACGGTGCTGGAAACAACAACAACAACCAGGGAGCTGGGAACAATGCAAGGGCATTCGTGATTGGGGCTGCTGAAGCAAGGAACGACCCCAACGTGGTGGCGGGTAAGTTCCTACTTAATGATCGTTATGTTTCCATATTATTTGATTCCGGAGCAGATGCTAGTTAGGCATCCCTACATATTAGTAAGAAGCTTAAGTCCACTCTTACGTCGTTAAGCTCTAAGCACATCGTTGAAATAGCTAACGGTAGAAACCTCGTGGCCTCACACGTAATTCGTAACTGCAAATTAGAGTTGTCTGGTCAGACCTTCCGTATCGATCTCTTCCCCATCATTCTCGGAAGCTTCGACGTCGTTATTGGTATGGATTGGTTATCCAAGCATCGAGCCGAAATCCTCTGCCAAGAGAAAGCTATTTGTATTCCCCGTCCTCCTGGCAAACCCCTTATCGTGCAAGGCGACAAAAGCGGAGAAGTCACAGGCATCATTTCATTCTTAAAAGCCCAGAAGTGTTTACGTAAGGGGGGCACACCGCTATATTAGCACTTGTTGTCAACACACAGAAAAAGGAAAACAGGATTGAAGATTTTCCGGTTGTACGCGACTATCCTGAGGTATTTCCTGAAGAACTGCCCGGACTTCCTCCACACCGCCAGGTCGAATTTCAAATCGAGCTAGCTCCTGGAGCAGCGCCTATAGCTCGTGCACCTTATCGTCTAGCTCCCGCAGAACTCAAGGAACTTTCCACTCAACTACAAGAACTCTTGGACAAAGGTTTTATACGTCCTAGCTTATCACCCTGGGGAGCCCCAGTGCTCTTTGTCAAAAAGAAGGATGGCACATTCTGAATGTGCATCGATTACCACGAACTGAACACGGTTACCATCAAGAATCATTATCCACTTCCCCGTATCGACGATCTGTTCGACCAACTGCAAGGGTCGAGCTATTATTCCAAGATCGATCTGCGATCGGGTTATCACCAGCTGAGAGTCCGCGATGAGGACATCTCTAAGACTGCTTTCAGAACCCGTTATGGTCACTACGAATTCCTTGTTATGCCCTTCGGAATGACCAACGCACCTGCGATCTTCATGGATCTCATGAACCGAGTGTGCAAACCCTACCTCGACAAGTTCGTAATTGTGTTTATTGACGGCATCCTTATCTACTCAAAGAGTCAAGAGGAGCATGAACAACACCTGCGTCTTATTCTCGAACTCCTTCGCAATGAGCAACTGTATGCAAAATTCTCGAAGTGTGATTTCTGGCTTAGAGAAGTCCATTTCCTTGGGCACATAGTCAATCAGGATGGGATTCTTGTTGACCCCGCTAAGATCGAATCCATTAAGAATTGGCCTATACCTAAGACTCCGACCGAGGTTCGTCAATTCTTGGGATTGGCAGGGTACTATCGAAGATTTATCAAGGGATTTTCTAAGATCGCTCAACCACTTACGACCCTCACTCAGAAGGGTGTTGCTTAGAAATGGAGTGATGCTCAGGAATCTACCTTCCAGGAACTAAAGAAGAACCTCTGTAGTGCTCCTATTCTTTCCTTACCTGAAGGTACCGACGACTTCCTTGTGTACTGCGACGCTTCCATTCAAGGACTTGGTTGCGTGTTGATGCAACGCGAGAAGGTTATTGCTTACGCTTCGCGACAGCTCAAGATCCACGAACGAAACTACACGACACATGACTTAGAATTCGGAGCTGTGGTCTTCGCGCTCAAGATTTGGAGACATTACTTGTACGGTACCAAGTGCACGATTTACACCGATCACAAGAGTCTCCAGCATATAATGGAACAAAAGGAGTTGAATATGCGGCAACGCCGATGGGTCGAGCTTCTAAACGATTACATGTGCGCAATTAAATACCATCCGGGCAAGGCTAATGTGGTAGCCGATGCCCTTAGCAGGAAGGAAACCAAGCCTAAGCGTGTTCATGCCCTACAGCTCACCATCCACTCGAACCTCCCTAAGCAAATCCGAAACGCTCAGGCCGAAGCATTGAAAGCCGAGAACGTCAGGGTTGAGTCCCTGCGAGGATCAAGGAAACACCTAGAACAAAAAGAGGATGGTGCCTACTACGTAAACGGGCGTATATGGGTCCCACTTTATGGGAATTTGTGCGAGCTTGTAATGGATGAAGCCCATAAGTCCCGTTACTCAGTACATCCTGGTTCGGATAAGATGTACCATGACTTAAAGACTACATATTGGTGGCCTAGCATGAAGGCCCACATAGCAACCTATGTCAGAAAATGTTTGACTTGTGCAAGAGTCAAGGCTGAGTATCAGAAACCATCGGGCTTACTCCAACAGCCAGAGATCCCGCAATGGAAATGGGAGCAAATTTCCATGGATTTTGTTACTGGCCTGCCTAGGTCTCAACGCGGAAATGACACCATTTGGGTGATAGTGGACCGGTTAACTAAGTCTGCACACTTTTTGGCGATTAAAGAAACAGACAAGTTCTCTACCTTAGCAGAGGTATACTTAAAGGAAGTGGTTTCGAAACACGGGGTGCCAACCTCTATTATTTCCGATCGAGACGCGCGTTTTACTTCTGAGTTGTGGCAAGCTATGCACAAATCTTTTGGCTCACGTTTAGACATGAGCACCGCTTATCATCCACAAACGGATGGGCAATCTGAACGCACAATCCAAACCCTCGAAGACATGCTTAGGGCATGTGTGATCGATTTTGGCAAGGGTTGGGAAAGGCACCTACCGTTAGTAGAATTCTCCTACAACAATAGCTACCACACCAGCATTCAGGCAGCCCCCTTTGAGGCATTGTACGGTCGTAAATGCCGATCGCCTCTCTGCTGGGCGGAGGTTGGTGACAGCTAGATCACAGGTCTGGAACTTGTGGTAGACACTACGGAAAAGATTGCCCAGATCAGACAACGCCTGGCGGCAGCTCGTGACCGTCAGAAGAGTTATGCTGATAAGGATAGGAAACCGCTAGAGTTCCAGGTTGGTGACCAGGCTCTACTTAAAGTCTCACCCTGGAAGGGTGTCGTCCGTTTTGGAAAACGGGGCAAGCTTAATCCGCGATATGTCGGACCATTCGAAATTACTGAAAACATCGGTAAGGTCGCTTACAGATTGAATCTGCCTGAAGAACTGAGTGCTATGCACAACGTCCTCCACGTGTCTAATCTGAAGAAGTGTCTGTCAGATGAAACACTCATCATTCCATTCAAGGAACTCACTATTGACGAACAGCTACACTTTACTGAGGAACCGATTGAGATCACGGATCGAGAAATCAAAACCCTCAAACGTAGCCAGATACCTCTCGTACGAGTTCGTTGGAACTCGCGCCGTGGCCCAGAGTTTACCTGGGAGCGGGAAGACCAGATGAAGTGCAAGTATCCCCAGTTGTTCCCAAATGAAACCCCCAGCACTGAAGCTACAACCGAATTTCAGGACGAAATTCCAAACTAACGGAGGGATGATGTGACACCCCGTTGAAACGTTCTCACTTATACTAGCTTGACAGTGACTACCTTAACTTTCGGGACGAAAGTTCTTAAAACTTGGGGATAATGTGACACTTCGGGTTTTCCCGAGCAATCTGTGTATATTAACTTGCGTGTGCATAATATTAAATGAAAGTCGTGACTTATCTTGATGTGCTATGTGTCGATAATGTGTAAATATGATATACATAGTTATATATATATAAGTAAACCGAGACCATGAGCCCGACTCGAGACCGCTTGGTCTCGAGTAAACAGTGAAACAATTGGGCCGGTTGGGCCATGCCGCTCGGAAACCCACTAGGGTGCACCAACTCGGTCCAGGTATAAAACCCACAAGAGTAGCCAACTTTGCCACTTTTCACCATTTGCAACATTTCCTCATTCACTCACTCCCACACACTCTCCCTCACCCTCTCAACAAAACCATAACAACATCACCTCCTCTCCTCCTCTCGGGTTAGAACCGGTAGCCATCGGAGGTCTCGGATCAGGTCGTACACACCGATTTAAAAGCTTCATTCTTCACTACTTCATACCCTTTTGCCCACACTTGATCCGGTTAGTGTTCCCTTTATTATAGATGTTAATGTATGATAAAGTGTGTGCTTGATGAATAATACAAATGCCAATATTAAATGTCTCTTTATATGATTTGTATGATTTAGTGGGTTAAAAACGATTAAATGATAATGTTGTTTAAGAATGATATGCCAAGTTGATATAGCAAATGTAGATATATGTTGCCATTGAACCAATGATTGTATGTTGATGATTTGACACAATGAATATTAGTTATGTATTGATTTGAATGATGGTATACAAGATCACAATATCGAGTGTATAAATCTAATGATAAAACCGGTGATTATGTGCTAGAGTTAGGGCCGAAGATGATGTCTAAATTGTGTTTCGACTTAGGATTGTGAATATGCAAACAAAGGATGAACTACATGAATGTGTGATGAATGTGTGATGAATGTGCTTGATGAACTATTTGAAGATCATTGAAAATATTTGAAAAACTTGATGTTTGATCCATTTTGGTTAATTGTTAGATAAAGAAACATGTTTATGGAATTCTGTTGGATAGTACACAATTACATGAAATTGCAATTCTATTGGTTAGTACATCAGAAGTTCTAGAAGAACTTCATGTGCACGTATCCGGGGTTGCGAGTCGAGACCCCGGTTGCGACTCGAGACCAACACGTGACAACTCGAGACCGTAGCAATTACGACTCGAGACCATGTCCAAGCAACTCAAAACAGACTTCAAGGACTCGAGACCATCGAGGTCTCGACTCGAGATCTTCTGATTGCGACTCGAGACTGGACTCGAGATCCCTGAGGTTGCGACTCATACCTGCACTACTCGAGACCAGAAGTCCACGAATCAAGACCTCCCGGTTGCGACTCGAGACCGCGTGTTCTCGAGTCGAGACCACCTTGTCTCGTCTGGGCTACTTGTCTACGTTATTGGGCCGAATTGCACGAACTGTTCATGATTGATTATTGTTTAAATGGATTATGTGTTACTGAACGTGTGATAGAACTGGCCCAATAACTTTATATGTTATGCATGCAATGTGTTAGCTATGTGTAGAATATACGTGATCTTCCCGTACCCAAACCTGACCCATATTGGTAACCATGTTAGGACGTGGTGACCAACGTGATTGACCAAGTAAACTAAACTGCCGAGCAACCCAAGGTGAGTTCACAACTATTAAAGCATGCGTTCCCGGTGATTTTGGGAAACGAAAACTTAATCAACGTTATCCCCGCGTAAGGGATACAAACTTACTTTTCTTCCCTTGTTACTGGGAACAAACTTACTTACTTCCCTTGTTAATGGGAACTCTTGGTTAATTATTGTTTATATGGAATGCAACAAGCAACACTAAACGAAACTCTATCACTTAAGTCCCTACCATTTAATACCGATTAGTCGCCGGGGCCTGGCGAACGGGTTATTAGTTAATAGCGCTATTTAGGTGTAACCAGCCTCGCACCGACCCTTGTTACTAGGAACGGGAGTGAACTAATGAACTCTGG
>JARYGA010000387.1:0-20707 GCA_030545235.1 Helianthus tuberosus | reverse complement strand
AGTTCCTCGAAATCTCATCGTAATATGATTTAGAAATACGAGTTTTGTATTTGTTCTAAACTTTGTTTGCTTTTGCAAAACGTGCATGTCTTTCCACCCCGAAAACATTTATAAAAATGTAGAGCCGTAAAAAGTGGGGTTATGAACTCACCTGAATATTCCTGTGCAAAGCTAGCTAATTACGACTTCCTTGATGTCGTTTCCAAAGTGAGACTCGCTAGCGTGCATTCTACAATATTCCTAACACGGAATACCTAATAAGTTTCTAAATAAACGCAGTATTTAAACTACGTGCCATCGAGCTCTACCGAATCGTTAATCGGACGATTCAACGGTAAATTGTTAACTTAATAAAAAAAATGATTAAGTTAAACTTGTTAAGTCTCGTTTAATGTCAGTAGCAATTTAATAAGTCTTGAAAAAGACTTAGTTTCCGGGAGACTTAAAAATGAATAAATATTTATATAAAAATATATCGTTGTAGGTGTGTTAGCCGTCTCGAGTAGTCATACGAGTATAAAAGAATATTTCTATGAAAATATCATATAACAAACTCGTATCATATATCGCGTTTCGTATATAATAATTTGTATCACGTCTTGTGTATATTTGCCAAAAATATACGTATAGGCCGTTTAGGCGTGTAAAATAAATATGAAGAGTTATATTTATTTTATAGAGGAATCGTAGAGTTGTTTTTGAAAGTGAATACGATCTATATTTATTTTTATTAGGGGAATTCGTGTTACGCGATGTTTGAAATAAATATATATACTATATTTATTTATAAAAGGATTCGAATTCCGACGTTTTGTTTTATAATAAAAACGCTTCGTCTTTACGGATTTTCTCGAAAAACGGGCAGAGTTTCCTTTGTTTTTGGACGCCCCGACAACTAAAGTGTCGAAATTTTTATCAAGATTCAACTAAACTATAAATGTAATTTCGGCAAACATATATGTATATCTCAAATGTAACTTATAAATAGGTCGGTTCGAGCTCGTTATCACGTGATACGTTAAAACTATGGAAATAAAGAAATAAAACGCGCCGTAAAATCTTTACCACTCTTCGGGTCGAAATGCGGATAGGTTGACTGAGTTGACCTGCTGTTGACCGAGTTGTCTCGGTTTGACCGAAACCCGCACTGCTGAAACTGAACCCGAACCGAACCCAAATCTGAATCGAAGCAAACCGCACCAAAACTTGACCAAATCTGACCCGAAGCTTTGACCCGCTTCTTGAACCATCTGACCCGAACAGAATCATAATCTGAATCACAACTTGAACCCAAAACCAGGTTTGTAACCCGAGCCAAAACCCGAATCAAAATCAAACCGGAAACTTACTTGAAACACCCGGAGCAAACCTGAACCGAACACGAGAACCTGAGCCCGTGAGTGGTGAACCGATCCTGAACTCGAAGCCGAAGCATGGACCGTCATTAAATCTGAACCCGTGACCTGAACGCTTGAACTTGAGCCGAGCCGAGACATGAAGCACGAGCTGAGACTCGACCACGGCTGTTGTCGCCGTCAACACCATCGAAAACCATCACCACCGCTGCCCACTACCGCCGCCGTCTGCGGCGGCGCTGTCATCACCGGAGCTCTCTCTCCTCTGTCGATCTTTCTCTCTCTCCGACACCCTTTCTCACATCTCTCTCTCTCCGTCTCGTCTCTCCCTCTCTCCCGTATCTATCTTCTTCACCGCACCACCACCGAACAGTGGTGGTGGTGGTGGTCGTTTCTGTCGTTCAAAAGAGGAGGGGGTGGTGTCTTGCCCGAGGAACTGAACCACCGGACTGAAATCAGAAAGAGGGGAAGGGATGTGTGGTGTGCGGTTGGATTGAAGGAGAAGAGAGAGGATGTTGTTTGTTGCCTCTGTATAAAGAATCGAGAGAGAGAGATGAGAGGCATGAATGTGTTTGGTAATTGTATATGTGTGTGTAAAAATGTCTGCACAAGACAAAAGAGGAGGAGGAGGGTGTTATATAGAAAGATTTGAATCTTCGGAGATCTTGTTCAAATTTTTGCACAAAATATTATGGATAGATTATATAGAGATTTTGGATAGATTGTGAAGGGATTTTGTTTAGATTTAGGATTTTTGACAAGATTATTGTAGAAATCTAATATATTATATGCGGGTTTAGGCTTGTGGTTTTTGGGCTTGGGCCCAGGGCCCACAAGCCCGTCTCGTGTGTAAGTGGCCCGTAAATCCTACGAGACCCGTTGTCAAAACCAGAACCCCGTTTAATGTCAAAAATTAAAGTACACAAAAATACGGTCGGTAGTCGTTGTTTGCACGCCCGTTCGTCGATTACGGTAATAATCGCGAGAAATTGTATCGTTGCCGTCTTTAATCCGTTCCTCGATCCGGTTTCGACTGTAGTTACAAAAATATAATTACGAAGCTCAAATATATCGTAAAAATTTAATATCAGTCGGCGTTGTCAGTATCCTGTTCGGTTTCAACCCGTTGCCGTTTAACGTTTCGCCGTTTCTCTGTAAACCACCGTTCGCGCACTGTAAAGACGGATAGACGTTCCCAGGCACTCCAAAGGCCTAATTAAGTTAATTTGCGTTGTAAACACTATTATTTGTTGCGTTAATTACTTGTAAATTACGTAATTAGGAGCCGTAAATCACGGGTTGTCACATTCTCCCCCTGTTACAGAAATTTCGTCCTCGAAATTTAGACTATGTCATCCCCTCAGAATTGTGTTGTTCGCAGGTAAGTCCGAATAATAACCAGGTGAATGACCGTGTGATCGAAACAAGACTTATTCGAGTCATGTGAATTCAAGGGCATTCCTTCACAATAGGAATCCCAACAGTTTAAAAGAAATGTGTCTCAGTAATTGATGTCAAAGGAAACGAGACGTATAGGTACAGTCACTAATGTGACTAAGTTAACAGGGATCCAACAATGAACAGGAACTTCGACCAATCGAATTCCATATGAACGTTTACAACATGTAAACGAGTTCTAGAAGCAATAACATCCACTGGATGAACTTTGAATCGACAATATCAAATGTATTAGTTTGCATGAAACGCTCGATCGTGATCAGCACAAGCTGTAAGTTATACCGACGCCACAAGGTGTCGCAATGAATGAAACAATTTAATAATAGAGGTGATTGAACAAGTATCACCTGTGTTTTGCATAAAACGCTCAATCATAGTTAGCCCAAGCTACAAGTTTGTACTGACACCACAAAGTGTCGTAGTGACTTAAATAATTCAATAATAGCGGTGATCAAACAAATCCACCGTGTTTTAGGTCAAATGAAAACGCCATGAGGTAAATATGAATGTTTGTTCCAACAAACATCGAAAATTTTTCAATTGAAAATATCAAAGAAATAATATTTTTGATCGAAGATGAAGAAGCAATGAATATCGCAAAGCATCCAATCGATGTTGAAAGAACCGTCATGAGGTACACCAGAAATATAGAAATGAATTTGTGTACCATTGTCTTAACACACTATTGTATTAAGACTGTTGTAATGAGATAAACCAAAGCGGATTTAAAGCAATTCAATAATTAAATCCGTGTATAAGATACGTAAACGAGTTTAGCGCAAGGTTCAAATAAGTGAAAACACCGCCACAAGGTGTCGAAATCAACAATTTAATGGAGTCGAATACCAAACAAGTTTACCACGACTCGGAACAAATGAAGTGTTCGTTAAAAATTGATTTGAATATGATGTTCCCAATACATCATATGGTGTCTCGAATCGAATAAGTGTAATGGGCAAGTTCAAACAATTGAACTTGGTTTTAGCGCAATCCGACAATAGATATATGCATCGATAAGAAAACTTTTCGGCATGGTCACAACGAAAAACCATGTATGTAACTTGTAAAGAATGATCGTGACACAATGATCATTAAGAGGAGTAGAGATACGAAAATCTACTCAGTAAGTGTGAAATTCGAAATTTCAATAAAAGAAATTGAGGACTTTACCCGGGGTTTCGTGTGACGACCAATTGTTAGGTGACATTACCATGGAATGTCGAACATAGCGTACTCGTCATTAATTAGGTAGGGGGGATGCGGAGACATTCGTCTTCTCCCTGGCGTGATTCGTGCCGTTGCAGGATCGCGTGACAAATTGTCGTTTCCAGATCGTTAGTTCTCCTGCTGACAGGAATCTAGCGTCGTCGTTAAATTGCGTCATCGTTCCTTCTCGAAGGCCTCGCCTCGATAATCGTATGTGTCGTACTTCAACCTCCGTTGATGTATAGCTTAAGTTTCACATATACCTGTGCACTAGCGTTGTGTTCCGCGTAGAATGTGAGGTACCCCGACATCCGTTGACGTAAGGATGGAGTTGCATGTATTCTTATGCACTCGTTTTGTTATGCGTAGGCTGCCTGCTCGGGAAGTTAAAATATTATAGGCAATATGGAATATAGTGTGTGCCCGAGTTAATATTCGCGGTTCCTACGTGATGACCTTTAATAAACACATGCACAAATAATCAATCATATAACCGAATGCACATGTTAGTCACCAATAAGCAATCAAGTAATTCTCCTAGTCCCACTAGCCTCCCCAGCCTCTCAGACTGCTCTTCCTAGTCCCACTAGCCTCCCAGCCTCTCAGACTGCTCTTCCTAGTCCCACTAGCCTCCCAGCCTCCCAGACTGCTCTTCCTAGTCCCACTAGCCTCCCAGCCTCCCAGACTGCTCTTCCTAGTCCCACTAGACTATCCTCCCAGCCTCTCAGACTGATCCAGCCACCCGACTGAATTCCCTTTTCCGAAGGTCTTAATTGCATGTTTCCTAAACTCTCAGAGTGTTGTGTACTGTATGTAATCGTTTCATGTACCGTGTGTAAAACATCACAATAGCGTATGTTTGAAAACGAAATTTTGACTGTTTGTTTTTCGGCAACGGTTGGAGACCATATTCGAGTACTAGGCGTTCTGTGTGTATTCAACGTCTTAATAGTCTAAGTTCCCAGAGGAAAGTGAGGTTAGAGCCTAGGTATCACAACAGAAACCTAATTCGCTGTAACCTATAGCTCTGATACCAATCTGTCACACCCCGAAATCATCAGAGCTTGGCGTGACTGGACTGGTATCGTCATTGCACAGCGGAAGCAAAAATAAGCAAAGACTTCTAGAAATTGAACGCCCCGCTAAGTACTCGAGTCTCCAATGGTTCTCCTATTCCAACCGTGCCTTGCCTTAGAACTGTAACCTGAGAAAGAACATGCGAGAAAAATCAACATAATGTTGAGCGAGTTCATAGTTTGTTCGTAAAAGATTTGAGATAAATCTTTTGAGTTGTGAAAGGTTTGAAATAAATCTTTGGAATTGTGAAAGATTTGAAATAAATCTTTGGAATAACCGGTTTTTTTGAAATAGTATTGAGAAAATGAATTTAAAAATCATTTTCATGCCAAGTTATATGGAAACGTTGTGTTTGTAACACGTTATGTTCATAAAACCATGTTTTTGTAATGTTCGTAAAATCATCAATGCCCACCCTGACTTTGACCCGCATAATCCTATGCCTTAAATTTTTGTATAAAACATGGTATTTAATTTGTATGAACAAGTATGTTTCGTAAGTATAAAGTTCCTGGTATGTAGCAGTGTAAGAGGACTTGTGATCACCAATGGTTTGCAAGGCCATTAGCATGTTGTGAAATGCAAGTAAGTAAGACACAACCCTAGCTGATTTTTGCGTTGGGCAACCAAGTCACTCCAGGTCCGTTGTGGTTAGCCTCAGAGAGGTCCGTTTGGCCTAGAGCTGGGCTCGCTACACCCAGATAGATCTACCGCTCGAGTCCCTCGGGGTTCTAACTACCCATTCACATGATCTAAAACCTCCTTACGTTAATCATACCGTGTATAAAATAAATTCCTGGTCACCCTGACCAGATTCCTGGTTACCCTAACCCAATCCCCGGTCACCCTGGCCGAATATCATTCACATTTCGAACAAGCATTTGTTTTTGTAAAAACCGGTATGTTTAGTATAAACCTTTCGTAAATCATTTGAGTTCCTCGAAATCTCATCGTAATATGATTTAGAAATACGAGTTTTGTATTTGTTCTAAACTTTGTTTGCTTTTGCAAAACGTGCATGTCTTTCCACCCCGAAAACATTTATAAAAATGTAGAGCCGTAAAAAGTGGGGTTATGAACTCACCTGAATATTCCTGTGCAAAGCTAGCTAATTACGACTTCCTTGATGTCGTTTCCAAAGTGAGACTCGCTAGCGTGCATTCTACAATATTCCTAACACGGAATACCTAATAAGTTTCTAAATAAACGCAGTATTTAAACTACGTGCCATCGAGCTCTACCGAATCGTTAATCGGACGATTCAACGGTAAATTGTTAACTTAATAAAAAAAATGATTAAGTTAAACTTGTTAAGTCTCGTTTAATGTCAGTAGCAATTTAATAAGTCTTGAAAAAGACTTAGTTTCCGGGAGACTTAAAAATGAATAAATATTTATATAAAAATATATCGTTGTAGGTGTGTTAGCCGTCTCGAGTAGTCATACGAGTATAAAAGAATATTTCTATGAAAATATCATATAACAAACTCGTATCATATATCGCGTTTCGTATATAATAATTTGTATCACGTCTTGTGTATATTTGCCAAAAATATACGTATAGGCCGTTTAGGCGTGTAAAATAAATATGAAGAGTTATATTTATTTTATAGAGGAATCGTAGAGTTGTTTTTGAAAGTGAATACGATCTATATTTATTTTTATTAGGGGAATTCGTGTTACGCGATGTTTGAAATAAATATATATACTATATTTATTTATAAAAGGATTCGAATTCCGACGTTTTGTTTTATAATAAAAACGCTTCGTCTTTACGGATTTTCTCGAAAAACGGGCAGAGTTTCCTTTGTTTTTGGACGCCCCGACAACTAAAGTGTCGAAATTTTTATCAAGATTCAACTAAACTATAAATGTAATTTCGGCAAACATATATGTATATCTCAAATGTAACTTATAAATAGGTCGGTTCGAGCTCGTTATCACGTGATACGTTAAAACTATGGAAATAAAGAAATAAAACGCGCCGTAAAATCTTTACCACTCTTCGGGTCGAAATGCGGATAGGTTGACTGAGTTGACCTGCTGTTGACCGAGTTGTCTCGGTTTGACCGAAACCCGCACTGCTGAAACTGAACCCGAACCGAACCCAAATCTGAATCGAAGCAAACCGCACCAAAACTTGACCAAATCTGACCCGAAGCTTTGACCCGCTTCTTGAACCATCTGACCCGAACAGAATCATAATCTGAATCACAACTTGAACCCAAAACCAGGTTTGTAACCCGAGCCAAAACCCGAATCAAAATCAAACCGGAAACTTACTTGAAACACCCGGAGCAAACCTGAACCGAACACGAGAACCTGAGCCCGTGAGTGGTGAACCGATCCTGAACTCGAAGCCGAAGCATGGACCGTCATTAAATCTGAACCCGTGACCTGAACGCTTGAACTTGAGCCGAGCCGAGACATGAAGCACGAGCTGAGACTCGACCACGGCTGTTGTCGCCGTCAACACCATCGAAAACCATCACCACCGCTGCCCACTACCGCCGCCGTCTGCGGCGGCGCTGTCATCACCGGAGCTCTCTCTCCTCTGTCGATCTTTCTCTCTCTCCGACACCCTTTCTCACATCTCTCTCTCTCCGTCTCGTCTCTCCCTCTCTCCCGTATCTATCTTCTTCACCGCACCACCACCGAACAGTGGTGGTGGTGGTGGTCGTTTCTGTCGTTCAAAAGAGGAGGGGGTGGTGTCTTGCCCGAGGAACTGAACCACCGGACTGAAATCAGAAAGAGGGGAAGGGATGTGTGGTGTGCGGTTGGATTGAAGGAGAAGAGAGAGGATGTTGTTTGTTGCCTCTGTATAAAGAATCGAGAGAGAGAGATGAGAGGCATGAATGTGTTTGGTAATTGTATATGTGTGTGTAAAAATGTCTGCACAAGACAAAAGAGGAGGAGGAGGGTGTTATATAGAAAGATTTGAATCTTCGGAGATCTTGTTCAAATTTTTGCACAAAATATTATGGATAGATTATATAGAGATTTTGGATAGATTGTGAAGGGATTTTGTTTAGATTTAGGATTTTTGACAAGATTATTGTAGAAATCTAATATATTATATGCGGGTTTAGGCTTGTGGTTTTTGGGCTTGGGCCCAGGGCCCACAAGCCCGTCTCGTGTGTAAGTGGCCCGTAAATCCTACGAGACCCGTTGTCAAAACCAGAACCCCGTTTAATGTCAAAAATTAAAGTACACAAAAATACGGTCGGTAGTCGTTGTTTGCACGCCCGTTCGTCGATTACGGTAATAATCGCGAGAAATTGTATCGTTGCCGTCTTTAATCCGTTCCTCGATCCGGTTTCGACTGTAGTTACAAAAATATAATTACGAAGCTCAAATATATCGTAAAAATTTAATATCAGTCGGCGTTGTCAGTATCCTGTTCGGTTTCAACCCGTTGCCGTTTAACGTTTCGCCGGTTTCTCTGTAAACCACCGTTCGCGCACTGTAAAGACGGATAGACGTTCCCAGGCACTCCAAAGGCCTAATTAAGTTAATTTGCGTTGTAAACACTATTATTTGTTGCGTTAATTACTTGTAAATTACGTAATTAGGAGCCGTAAATCACGGGTTGTCACACATGTAAACATCTTCGTCCAAATCTCCGTTAAGGAAAGCGGTTTTAACGTCCATCTGATGTAACTCTAAATCAAAATGAGCTACTAGGGCCATGACGATCCTTAATGAATCTTTACGAAAGACAGGTGAAAACGTCTCTTGATAATCAATTCCCTCTTTCTGAGTGTAGCCCTTTGCAACCAATCTCGCTTTGTAGCGTTCAACGTTACCATTCGGATCCAGTTTTGTTTTGAATACCCATTTACATCCTACGGGTTTGGCTCCGTTGGGTAATTCTACCAAATCCCAAACATCATTTTTCTTCATGGATTCAAGCTCTTCAATCATTGCTTTATTCCATTCAGAAGACTGATCACTGCTAATGGCTTCATTGTAAGAGATAGGATCATTGAGCTTTCCGGGATCCATTTCAGTCAGGTAGGTAACATAATCATCCCAATTAGTAGGCCTTCTTTTCCTAGATGACCTCCTGAGTGGATTATCGGGTTCAGCGTTGTCTTGGTGTTGAGCGTTTGATGTGCCTTCGTCATGAGGTATAATGGGTTCTGATTGTAGAGGTAAATTTGGAGTTGGTGCAGTAGCTTCAGGTACAGTAGTTGCATTGGGAACAAGAGGAGTAATCGGAGTAATGGTAAGCGACAAGTCTCCCCCCCCCCCGCGTCTTGTACTTCTTGCAATTCTTCGTAAGGGTTGGTACTGCTCCCACTGACCTTGAAATCCTCCAGGAACGCGGCACGCTTGGTTTCAACAATACGGGTGACATGGGAAGGACAATAGAAACGATAACCCTTAGAGTTCTCAGGATACCCGATAAAGAAACAGGTAACTGTTTTAGGGTCAAGTTTCCTTAGGAAAGGATTGTAAAGTTTTGCTTCAGCAATGCAGCCCCATACTTTCATATATTTAAGACTCGGTTTCCTTCCTGTCCAAAGTTCATAAGGAGTTTTAGGGACAGACTTAGAAGGAACTCTATTGAGTATATGAACAGCTGCTTTTAACGCTTCAGTCCAGAGGAATAATGGTAAATTAGTGTTGGCTAACATACTGCGCACCATGTTCATAAGGGTACGGTTTCTTCTTTCAGCGACACCGTTCTGCTGAGGTGTACCAGGCATGGTGTATTGGTTCACAATCCCCTGACCCTTACAAAACTCATAAAATGGACCAGGAGCTTGACCCACATCAGTATGTCTTCCATAATATTCACCGCCTCTATCTGATCTCACAACTTTAATCTAACGATCTAATTGCTTTTCAACTTCAGCCTTATAATCTTTAAAAGTTGTAAGAGATTCAGATTTCTCCTTAATAAGATACAAGTACATGTAACGAGAATAATCATCAATAAAAGTGATAAATGAAGTATGTCCTGTTATGCCAGCGATTTGGTAGGGACCACTAATGTTAGTGTGAATGAGTTCTAATAAATTAGAGCTCCTAGTGGCACCTTTCTTATTCGCTAATGTCATTTTACCTTTAAGACATTTGACACATGTTCCAAAATCAGAGAAATCGAGAGGAGGTAAAACTTCATCCTTTACAAGACGATTTAATCGTTCTTTTGAAATGTGGCCTAAACGCTGATGCCACAACATGGATGAAGTCTCTAAGTCTCGTTTCTCTTCCATCTTTGTGAGTGATTCATTAATGTTATATGACAACAAAGATTTGGAAAAGTTATCTTCTAGTTCTAATCTATAGAGACCACCATCCAGAATACCAGTACCATAAAGAACAGAATCATAAAGGATAGAGAGTTTGCGATGACCATGGGAAACAATAAAACCGTCCATGTCTAACTTTGGTCCTGATACATGGTTCCGAGTTACCTCAGGAACATATAAGGTATCATAAAGTTTAATACATAAACCAGTTTTCATAACTAATTGTAATGTTCCAATGGCCTTCACTTCTAATTCTCGATCATCCCCAACCTTAAGTGTTCTTTGGTTTCTTTCCAGCTTCCGGATTGAAAGGAATCCCTGAGTTGAATTGGTAACATGAACCATAGAACCAGAATCAAACCACCAAGAATTAGCAGGAACACTTAAATTATAGGACTCAAGTATCATAAAATAATCGTTACCTTTCTTAGCCAGCCACTCCTTAAAGTCAGGGCATTCCTTCGGCATGTGTCCTGTCTTTTTACAGAATTTGCAGCGGATACTGCCTAAGGAGTTCTTAGAGCTGGAAGGTGCACTTGTATTAGGATTAGGATTAGGCCTTTGGACTTTTGAAGCATCCTTCCTCTGATAATTGTTCTTCCTCTTCTTAGAGTTGGAGGTAGTGAAGTTGGCAACATCAGTATGGCGATCCATCCTCATACGCTCTTCCTCCTGTACGCACATAGCGACCAGCTCACTCATCGTCCATTTGTCCTTCTGAGTGTTATAATTGATCTTGAATGCTTCAAAGGACGAAGGAAGCGAAGTGATGATAATGAACAAGGAAACCATCACTGATTTCCATTTCCAGCCCCTTCAGCTTATTGGCCATGTCATTCATCATCATGATGTGCTCGCGAATGCCGCTCCTCCCATCATACTTAGTTGTCACCAGCTTGAGAATAAGAGTACTAGCGTGTGCTTTACACGTCCCTTTGAATTGCGCCTCCACATGTTCCAAGTAGGTTTTAGCATCTTCAGAATCAGGAATAGCTCCCCTGATAGCATTGCTTATGGACTGCTTCATAAACATGAGAGACATGCGGTTACACCTAGTCCACTTATCATGAGTTAACTGCTCAGCAGCAGTACTTTGAGTGGTAAGGTCCGCTGGCTTATTCTCTCTTAGAGCATAATCAAAATCCAGCAATCCAAGTGTAAGCATGAGAGCATCCTTCCATGCAGCAAAGTTATCACCAGTCAAAGGTGGAATCCCGCAATTGGGCACTGATAGTGGAAATAAGATGAGCAAGTTATGATACTAAGGAAGAAGTCCTAATGTGATCTAAGGGCACGTTAAACTAAGGCAGGCATAAATAATGACCATTTTACATTATGAAGCTGTGATATTGTCTATTACTAACATCAAAATAATAGACTTAGCTAAAAAATTCTACTTAAACGAAGACAAAACAGTTTTGGCCAGAAGTGTAATCATTTAAGTATATGTGCAAAGTGGTTGTAACAAATCAGCTTTGGCCAGAAATTGAAACAATCACTTTAGTTATGCACTTGTTGAGTATGCCATCTATGAATGAATTAAATCAGCTTTGGCCAGAAATTAAGACATTCATGCTTATGATGCACACACAACATAGCTTTCGTAATACTTGAACGATAAGTAGATGTATCAAGTCAGCTTTGGCCAGAAATGATATATCAAAAGCTCATTCAAGTTAAGCTATTCTGGTTTTGCAAAACATTATCTGATTCTGATTAATTAACTAAGTAAATTACAAAACCATTTATTTAATAGCAAACCACCCGTGAGCGCGGATCGAGGTTTCGATTCACAACCTTGTTGTCTCGAGTCGAGACCTTTGTCTCGAGTGATGACCTTATGGTCTCGAGTCGAGACCTTTGTCTCGAGTCATGATCTAATGGTCTCGAGTCGAGACCTCTGTCTCGAGTTGTGAAGGTTTAATGTCCTGATGATTTCGAGTCGAGACCTTGTTGTCTCGAGTCGAGACTGATGGTCTCGAGTCGTAATCTGATGGTCTCGAAACTTCCTGTTAACAGCTGTGAATGTGGAAACATAACTGAAATTCGAAATCTAAGGGATTATGTGATAATGTTTCCTATTTCAGTGCTGATCTAATTTTACCAAATATTTCGAAAATCATAATCTGTTTATCTAATAACAGTTTTCGAAAATTTTTAGAGGACAAAATCAGATCAAAACAGGAAAAAACACTTAATAATCCGAATCATATTCCAAAACATAATAGAATTTTCAAATTTTCCTAAGAACATGATGAACCCTAAAAAAATAAAACATAAATTCTGGAACCCGAAACCTGAATTTTAAAGCTTTTCTTAAACAGATTTCGGTTATAATATTACCCAGTTGATTTCGAATGAACATATAATTGATCTTTTACGAAAACAGTGGTCTCGAGTCGTCCTTTATGACTCGAAAATTGGCTGTTAGTTTAATAAGTTATCAAAATTCCGTTTTCCAGATTTCTATCCCAGAATTGATGGATACGAAAACAGAACTGACTAATCAACATATGCTCTGATACCACATGTTGGTTCAGTTCTGTTTATACATGAGGGAAAACAATAAAATACATACCTGTCACAGCAGATAGTGCAGTGGAGAATCCAGTTATGGAGTTCGACATGCTTGTCATCTTGATCTGGTTCCTCCTTAGGGTGCTGACTGATGATGGGGACTTAGTAAACCGAAAAGGGATATCGGCTAGGAGAGGAGGTCGAATTTGATGTTAGGCTTATGGGGTGTTTCTAATGTGTAACTGTCTAACCCCTTAACCTCCACATAATTCTCCTTATATAAGCATCCAGGAGGAAACCTAATTAGTTAATAAGGGTAATATGGTCCATCAACAATTACCAACTAATTATTTAATAGGTTATAATATATTTTGATCTATATTATGTAAATGATTATAATGGCTATAGATTAAATATTAATACATAATATATTTAATCTTACATCATAAATGTACAACATACAAAGAAAAAAATTACCATATCACATGACGTGATGTTTAAGAGATACTTTGAATATTGGTATAAAGGTGTAAGGAGTGGTTAAACACCTTAGAGTGGCAAACCAAAAAAACAACCAATCAGAGTGCGTCATGTCAATCAGTGAAAAGTGTTGGCAATGGTTTAGACACTTGCTGAAATGGTAAACTTTTTTTTTTATTTTCTGTTTTTTTTTTTTTTAATTTAAGATAAAATGGAAAAAACATCAAAGTTTTATAAATAAAAACAAAGCATTACATTTTAAATAAAATCTAAGTTTAAAAAAACTAAAAATCACAAGGTCATCCATATTTTTTTGCGATCTCACGTTTTCTAGCGAGTGTGATTTCCAACATCGCAGGGTGAACATTGTCGGTAGGCCTATTAAACGTCTCCAAGTCATTGTCGTACATTGTTTGTCACAACGCCTCTCGTTGCTCACCAAGACCTTGTCGCAACGCCTCTCGTTTAGTTTATTGTTTAGGCGTCCAACTTTCCCGTTTCGCTTTTCCTTTTTTTTCCGGTGCGGCTTCATTTTCGTTCACGGGATTTTTTTCAACCGCAACATCTTCATCCTCATCAAAATGTTGTTCTTGGGTATCCGGCACGAACTCTTCATCGGAGTCATCTTGTATGTCTCTCGGTGATTGTGAGCTTGGGGTTTGAAAAGGTCTCGGTGATTGTGAGCTTGGGGTTTGAAAAGAAAACGGGTAAAAAGCATTTTGGGCGTCTAGGGAGTAATCATAATAACCGGGTCGAACCATCGTCAGACCGTGCTGCATCCAATTTTGGATGGGTTGGGTATCATAACCGAAAGTTTGATGCATGGGTTGGTTAAAATAAAATGGAGGTTGGGTTTGATTCGCAAATCCAAGGTGGGGATGAAACGGCACACTAGAACCACCCGAACCACCACGTTTATCTTGAGCCCTCGCCTTCAAACCGGACCCTACCATTTTTTTCTTGCCTTCACCTTTGTTTGAGCCCTCCATTTTTTTGAAAAGATTTGAAAGAATGAGAGTGAAATGTAGTGAAAATGGATGTTGAGTTTGTTTGGTGAAAATGGAAATGAATTTGTGTAATTTATAGAGGTAAAAAAGGAATTTTTTTTTATTAATCCCAACGGCATTATAGCCGTTTGAACACATCTCCCCGCATCGGCATTCAAACGCCGCGTGATCAACCAAACCGCATCGGCAAAGGGTCGGCGACGGTGTTTGCCACGCGACAAAAGCCTTTATCGAACCCTTTGACGCACCCACACCGGACACCCTAAAAGGTAAACTCTTTCATCAAAAATCACAAGATGTCAACTAAGAGATACTTTGAATATTGGTATAAAAAGTAAAGTCTTTCATCAAAAATCACAAGATGTCAACATCAAAAAGATTTTAATGGTCAAAAGTCAGGGTTTCTCCCTAAATATTTGCAATAAAGGTAAAAACTTCATTGCTCCAAATCTGTTGTGGGAGCCATATCATATGATTTATCATCAATGTGACCCACTTATGAAAATTGAAAAACAAAATCATCACAACCGTCCATACGTTATGTTGAGATATGTGAAACCAATTCTTTCAATTTTCATATAGTATGGGTTATGGTTATAGCTTACACATTAAATGTAAGCGTCTCTTTGATGACAAACTTTCAAAATAATATATTTTATCAAGTACTTAAATAAATTTATACCAATTTGGGGCATATTGGTTCTTTCGGTTTGTATTTCTATATAAAACCAAACCTTTTGAGTTTCTATAATAACGAAATCCGACAATCCATTAGGTTAGGTTTTCGTTTAGCTTTCGGTAGTTCTAGATTAGATACAACTTTGGCGACGTTCACATGCATTCTTACGACTTAATCCATGCCATCGCCAACAGTCGGATTGTGTGTCGTCACTGTTGATCAGTTCTGTTAAACATAAGGGAAAACATGTATCACATACCTGTTACAGCAGACAGGCCAGCAGAGAATCCAGTCAGCGATGCAGCCATTGAGTTCGACATAGTTGTCAGTGTGATCTGGTTCCTCCTTAGGGTGTAAGATGATGATGGTGATGAACCGAAAGTAGGGTTGATTTCGGTTAGGGAGAGAGAGACGAATTTGATGTTACGAGGGTTGGTTGATTCACTAAAATTGTGTAACCTTTTAACTCTCTAATAAGCTCCTTATTTATACACCCAAGAGGAAACTTAATTAGTTAATAAGGGTAATATGGTCCATCAACAATTACCAACTAATTATTAATAGGTTATTAATATATTTTGATCTAATATAATATAAATGATTATAAAGGCTACAAGATTAAATATTACATTAATATATTTAATCTCACATTCTCCCACTTAGCCGAGTAATCATTTATCATGAGTATTAGGTAAGCCTGGCCAGGAGTTAACACTCATTTTAGCCTTAAACCAAGAACTATAGCAGAGAAATACAGCCATTGAATCATCATTCGACTCAGGACCCCCATTAGTCATACTAAAGCCTCAATTTAAAACCTAACAGTTACGATCAAAATATGTATAAGCCCTTTAGCGTCTGATTTGTATTTATATTTGTCTATATGTCATTACACCGGCAGAACATATGTTAGAGACATACAAAATCAAACTAAGGAAATTTTATTAATTAAAACATAAGCTAGTACAATATGCTATTAAATAAGGTCTTTAGTAAGTCCCATATTCGATACATGTTCTTCGAAAACTTTAGGTGGGAGACCTTTAGTCATCGGATCCGCAAGCATATCTTTAGTACTAATATACTCAATACAAAGATTATTTTCCTCGACTCGTTCACGTACGAACAAGTACTTCGTATCAAGATATAAACCAGCTCCAGTCGAACTGTTACTGTTCGAGAAACTAACGGCAGCTGAATTATCACAGTATAGCTTCAATGGTCTAGAAATGGAACTAACGATTTTGAGTCCAGTGATCAGATTTCTAAGCAACATTCCATGACAGGTTGCGTTGTAAACAGCAATGTACTCTGCCATCATTGTGGAAGTTGTAGTTAACTGTTGTTTATGACTCTTCCATGAGATAGGTCCGCCTGCTAACATAAAGATGTAGCCCGAAGTGGATTTCTTGTCATCTTTGCATTTGGCAAAGTCAGAATTAGAATAACCTACCACTTCTAAATGATCACTTCTTCTATAAGTCAGTTTATAGTCTTTCGTCCCTTGCAGATATCTAAGGACCTTCTTAGCTGCTTTCCAGTGATCTAGGCCAGGATTAGTCTGATAACGACCTAGCATTCCAGCAATGTAAGCGATATCTGGGCGAGTACAGACTTGAGCATACATCAGGCTCCCGACTACTGACGCGTAAGGTATCTGGCTCATTTGCTCCTTTTCAACCTCTGTTGTCGGACACTGGAATGAACCGAAAACATCTCCCTTAACTACTGGAGCGACTGAGGGTTTGCACTGTTGCATGTTGTAACGTGTAAGGACACGATCTATGTAAGTCTTTTGAGACAATCCTAAGATCCATTTGTGTCTATCTCGGTGAATTTCGATGCCAATGACGTAAGAAGCATCTCCGAGATCCTTCATGTCGAAGTTATGCGAGAGTAACCGCTTCGACTCATGCAACATGTCTAAACTATTACTTGCCAATAGAATATCGTCTACATAAAGGACAAGTATAGTAAAGTTACTCCCACTCATCTTGAGTTAGGTGCATTGATCCACTTGATTCTTCATAAAACATTGCCTCTTCATGACTTCATCAAACTTGAGGTACCATTGACGTGATGCTTGTTTTAACCCATAAATGGATTTCTTCAACTTACAGACTAGATGCTCCTGACCTTCAGGTTTAAAGCCTTCAGGTTGTTTCATGTAAACATCTTCGTCTAAGTCTCCGTTAAGGAAAGCAGTTTTGACGTCCATCTGATGCAGCTCTAAATCAAAATGAGCTACTAGGGCCATAACGATCCTTAATGAATCTTTACGAGAGACAGGTGAAAACGTCTCTTGATAATCAATTCCCTCTTTCTGAGTGTAGCCCTTTGCAACCAATCTCGCTTTGTAGCGTTCAACGTTCCCATTCGGATCCAGTTTGGTTTTGAACACTCATTTACAACCTACAGGTTTGGCACCATTGGGTAATTCAACTAAATCCCAAACGTCATTTTTCTTCATGGATTCAAGCTCATCAATCATTGCTTTGTTCCATTCAGAAGACTGATCACTGCAAATGGCTTCATTATAAGAGATAGGATCATTGAGCTTTCCAGCATCCATTTCAGTCAGGTAGGTGACATAATCATCCCAATTAGTAGGCCTTCTTTGCCTAGATGACCTCCTGAGTTGATTATCGGGTTCAGCGTTGTCTTGGTTTTGAGCGTTTGATGTGCCTTCGTTATGAGGTATAATGGGTTCTGATTGTGGAGATGGAGTTTGTGCAGTGGCTTCAGGTACAGTTGTTGCATGGGGTACAAGAGGAGTAAACGGAGTAATGGTAAGCGACGAGTCTCTCCCCCCCGCGTCTTGTACTTCTTGCAATTCTTCGTAAGGGTTGGTACTGCTCCCACTGACCTTGAAATCCTCCAGGAACGCAGCACGCTTGGTTTCAACAATACGGGTGACATGGGAAGGACAATAGAAACGATAACCCTTCGAATGATCAGGATACCCGATAAAGAAGCAGGTAACTGTTTTAGGGTCAAGTTTCCTTAGGAAAGGATTATAGAGTTTTGCTTCAGCAATGCAGCCCCATACTTTCATATATTTAAGACTCGGTTTCCTTCCTGTCCAAAGTTCATAAGGAGTTTTAGGGACAGACTTAGAAGGAACTCTATTGAGTATATGAACAGCTGCTTTTAACGCTTCAGTCCAGAGGAATAATGGTAAATTAATGTTGGCTAACATACTGCGCACCATGTTCATAAGGGTACGATTTCTTCGTTCAGCGACACCATTCTGCTGAGGTGTACCAGGCATGGTGTATTGGTTCACAATCCCCTGGCCCTTACAAAACTCATAAAATGGACCAGGAGCTTGACCCACATCAGTATGTCTTCCATAATATTCACCGCCTCTATCTGATCTCACAACTTTAATCTGACAATCTAATTGCTTTTCAACTTCAGCTTTATAATCTTTAAAAGTTGTAAGAGATTCAGATTTTTCCTTTATAAGATACAAGTACATGTAACGAGAATAATCATCAATGAAAGTGATAAATGAAGTATGTCCTGTTATACCAGCGATTTGAAAAGGACCACTAATGTCAGTGTGAATGAGTTCTAATAAATTAGAGCTCCTAGTGGCACCTTTCTTATTCGCTAATGTCATTTTGCCTTTGAGACATTTGACACATGTTCCAAAATCAGTAAAATCGAGAGGAGGTAAGACTTCATCCTTTACGAGACGATTTAATCGTTCTCTTGAGATGTGGCCTAAACGTTGATGCCACAACATAGATGAAGTCTCTAAGTCTCGAACCTGTTTCATCTTTGTGAGTGATTCATTAATATTATATGACAACAAAGATTTGGAAAAATTATCATCTAGTTCTAATCTATAGAGACCACCATCCAGAATGCCAGTACCATAAACAACGGAATCATAGAGAATAGAGAGTTTGCGATGACCATGAGAAACGACAAAACCGTCCATGTCTAACTTTCGTCCTGATACAAGGTTTCGAGTTACCTCAGGAACATATAAGGTATCATAAAGTTTAATACATAAACCAGTTTTCAAAAATAATTGTAATGTTCCTATGGCCTTCACTTCTAATTCCCGATCATCTCCAACTTTAAGTGTTCTTTGGTTTCTTCCCAGCTTCCGGATTGTAAGGAATCCCTGAAGTGAATTGGTAACATGAACCATAGAACCAGAATCAAACCACCAAGAATTAGCAGGAACATTTAAATTAAAGGACTCAAGTATCATGAAAAAATCGTTACCTTTCTTAGCCAGCCACTCCTTGAAGTCAGGGCATTCCTTTTGCTTATGTCCTGTTTTCTTACAGAACTTGCAGTAGGGTTTGCCTAAGGAGTTCTTAGAGCTGGAAGGTGCACTTGTATGAGGATTTGGATTTGGCTTTTGGACCTTAGAAGCATCCTTTCTTTGATAAGTGTGCTTCCTCTTCTTAGAGCTGGAGGTGGTGAAGTTAGCAACATCAGTAGTGCGATCCATCTTCATACGCTCTTCCTCCTGCACGCACATAGCAATCAGCTCACTCATCGTCCATTTGTCCTTCTGAGTGTTATAATTGATCTTGAATGCTTCATAGGACGAAGGAAGCGAAGTGATGATGAAGTGAACAAGAAAACCATCACTGATTTCCATCTCTAGGCCCTTCAGCTTATTGGCCATGTCATGCATCATCATGATGTGTTCGCGAATGCCGCTCCTCCCATCATACTTAGTTGTCACCAGCTTGAGGATAAGAGTACTAGCATGTGCTTTTGATGTTCCCTTGAATTGATCCTCCACAGAAGCCAAATAGGTTTTAGCATCTTCAGAATCAGGAATAACTCCTCTGATTGAGTTATGAATGGATTGCTTCATGAACATGAGAGACATGCGGTTACACCTAGTCCATTTATCATGAACTATCTGCTCAGCAACAGTACTTGTAACAGTAAGGTCCGCTGGCTTATTCTCTCTTAGAGCATAATCAAAGTCCAGCAGCCCAAGCGTAAGCATGAGAGCATCCTTCCATGCAGCAAAGTTATCACCAGTCAAAGGTGGAATCCCGCAATTGGGCGCTGATAGTGGAAATAAGATGAGCAAGTTATGATACTAAGGAAGAAGTCCTAATGTGATCTAAGGGCATGTTATACTAAGGCAGGCATAAATAATGACCATTTTAATTATGAAGCTGTGATATTGTCTATTACTAACATCAAAATAATAGACTTAGTAAAATTCTATTTAAACGAAGACAAATCAGCTTTGGCCAGAAGTGTAATCATT
Organism: Helianthus tuberosus; assembly: GCA_030545235.1. NCBI lineage: Eukaryota > Viridiplantae > Streptophyta > Magnoliopsida > Asterales > Asteraceae > Helianthus > Helianthus tuberosus. The sequence continues at coordinate 411 of JARYGA010000387.1, read as the reverse complement.
TAAATATGTGTGCAAAGTAATCGTGACAAATCAGCTTTGGCCAGAAATGAGACCATCACTTTAGTTATGCACTTGTCAAGCATGCTAAACATAAATGAATTAAATCAGCTTTGGCCAGAATTAAGACATTTCACGTTTGTAATGCATACTTAACATAGCTTTTATAATACTTGAACAATAAATAGATGTATTAAATCAGCTTTGGCCAGAAATGATACATCAGAAGCTCATTCAAGTTAAGCTATTTTGGTTTTGTAAAAATTATCTGATTCTGATTAATTAATTAAGTATTAACAAAACCAAGTGTTTAATAGCAAACCACCTGTTAGCGCGGATCTTAGGTCACATTAAACAGCTTAAAATAATGAGGTTTCGAATCTTGTGCGATCAGTAAGGCCCAATAACTTGTGC